>JAMKCF010000221.1:0-43751 GCA_023634235.1 Pisaster brevispinus
GTCCATCGGTAAGTAACACAGGCATGTGAAAGTTCCGCATTTATGCGGACATCCACGTTTTCTTTACTTCCCCCGTTCCAGGTTTTTCTCACGGCTCCGTTTTTTTTTCACCCGGCGGCGCCGTGAATACTAGACTCCACTTTTTATGTTTAAGTTTTTACACTCAGAGAAACAGAACAGGATTTCGGGCTGCACATGGTTAAGATGGCGCTGTGATTTGAGGATGTGAGTCAGGGACTAGACCCGGGGTAAGGTCAGGGGTTAGACTATTAAACACAGATACACACACGTGCGATAACCAATGTATGTTTTTTGGGGTAGCAATATGACATCAGACAACTCATCTGGAAAGTGACTTATCTCATTGGGTGATTTATTTTTTCAATCAGCATACAGATGGTCATGTTTGTCAACGATTGAGTTGTCTCAAATTGAGTTGTTCAATGGAAGGTCGAGTTGTCTGGTCATTGTGTACGCATGCTGCAAGTTTAACATTAGAAAATTATCTGTTTTAAAATTTGAAAATTATCTGTTTTCAATCCAAATCATCCGCATTTAATGGACATTTTATGTTGAATAATACGGAAGTAGAAATCCTACAGTATAAGTTATGGCAACCAGCGATTGCAATTTTGTGAACATTGGACCTCAAATTTTCAGGTACAAATAGGGCCAAACCAAGATAGATACCTTTTGCTGTAATGGCATCGCACTAAACACACTCAACACAAGCTGTACAACCAAAATATCTCCATTTTTTATTTCACTGCAAATTCACATACCTACCTAGTAACCATGGTAACATGATGTAAAATAAGTCAAATATACCAGACCTCCCTGATATTCCAATTTTGACATAATTTTTACAATTTTTAACCCATTTATATTGTGTTTTTATCACAGAGATCTTTCTCAGAGAGTCTGAATGAGTCCACGAAATCGCCAAAGAAAACCTTGCCTAAAACATTTGACCTCAACTCATCTCCAACGCTGACGTTAGACGAAGCTATGCACAACGTCAACAGACTGCTAGAAATCTTAAAGGGCCAGTACACAGAGTTAGGGGGCCTCGAGAAACAAGTCGGACATCTCAACGACTTAATTCAGGTAAGTTTGTCATGTGCGCGGAAGAATGACGTAATGAGAAGTTACCGGAGAAAGGGTGTAAAATTTAGTTTCACACCAACTGAGTGTGAAAGTTTGATTGGTTGTCTGCCATTCATTAGTCATCATAGGAAGGTTAAATTCTACATGGGACTTGGAAAACATATCTTTGGGGTAATTCAAGCAACAAAAAAGCAGCAGTAATGCCACATTTAATTTGGTTTTACCCTTACACCGATGTGTATTAAGCACTGTATGCTCAATGCTCTCCCGAGCTCTTTGAAAAAACCCCACAGGCAATCACTTGGGTGGGATTGGAACCCATGACATTTGCATTGCTAGAGCAGATGTCTTGCCACTAGACCACCGAGCTAGCCCCGATGGCTAGAGGCGGGTTCGAATCCTTAGCAGCAGGTACTGCAACGATTTAATAGATGTAATATAAGAATCAGCGCTTACAGAAGCAGGGAATTACTTACTTACGTCAAGCATACTTCACAGGTAAGCAGAGAATGTTTGCTCCCGCGCGTGCGTACTCCACGTTACTACGCATTCTTCGCTTACACAGCTAGAGCAGAAATTCGGCGCTTGCCCTGTAAGCGAAAAATGGTGAACGCAAACGAATTCGGCAGTAAGCAGAGCCATGAAATTAGGCCCAGGACAGAGAACCAGCAAGAGGTGTGTTATAAACAATTTCAAAAATTACATTTCATTTGTTTTTGTATATATTTTCGTTTCAGAAAATACGAGAGAGGAAGAAGCGTGACTCTTCGATGAGTCTGTTGGTGAAGAACGCGTTGGACAGCTTTGACTTCCTGAATGAAGTTGGAGAAGACGCTGATGAAGTCAGTATTACAGTAGACAGTGGCAGCTGCAGTATGGATGAGTAAGTTCACCTTAACCCTTTAATACACTACGGGGAAGCGCCATTAATAAAAAAGAGGCTCAAATAAAACATCCTTTTTGTCTGACAGCTCACACCTGTTATCTCACACCTGTTATCTCCATGTAAGTGCTTTGCCAAACAGTGGACATAATTGGATCATGCACAAACCAGTGGGGCTGCTGACTGCCCCAGGCAGATTAACTGCTCATCCATTAAGTTTAACGACCCAAGTAATTCAATGTAAACACACCTAATGGGTAAAGGGTAACAAAAACAAATTATATCCTTAACCCTCTTACTATTATTGCACTCTCTTGCCGAACTGGCTCTTAAAAGAAAAAAGATCTCTAAGGAAACTGGGTTTTTCTATGAAATCAATCATCTTTTTAAATTTTGATTATAGACAATTTTTTTAAATGAAAAAAAACTATAGCAATTTGTTTTACTTTGAGAACTAACAAAGTCTGTAAATTTGAGTACAAAATTTGGTTTTACAAAATGGCAAACCATGTTTAGTTCACGAAATAAATTGAAAACCACTCAATTTCGAGGGATATTTGTGGGAAAGCATGACATTCTACTTCTTTTCTTCAAAATTGAATTTTCTTGCCTGCTCAAAAATGCTTTGTCTGTCTTGTAGGAATAGATCGAGTTTCACTTCAGATGATTTCTGCAAATCACAGTCATCGGACAGACTGAGTGACTGTGCCAGTCTAGAAGAGCCCCCTCCCAGTAGATGGGACTCGCCCTCCCCCTCCCCTTCCACTTACTCCTTCTCAACCACGCCCACCACGCTACCCATGACGAGGGCAAACAGAGGCTCACGAATCATCAACATGAGCGAGAAGCGCGAGAGTCGGCTGATCGAGATGAACGAGCAGCGCGAGCGACGACTTGTTGACTCGCCGACTGATACGTACGGGCGGTGCTGGGACGATGGGTCGGACGGTATGCCGAAGATGACTACGGGTAGCGATTCTATCGATAATGTGCTTGTTCAACACCTGATGTATATTGAGTACTTGCTGAGTGTAAGTCAATAATTGATATGTGATTTGATGGCTATCGCTGACAATGTTTAATGCAAGTAGCTGGTAGGGATTCTATTGATAGTGTGCTTGTTCAATTTTGTTTATACGTTTCTACTACACTACTAACTGTACATAGAGTACTTGCTTGTAAGTAAATAATTGATATGTGATTTGATGGCTATCGATAACAATTCTATCGATATGTTTCTACTTCACTACTTATTCTAAATGGAGTACTTGCTTGTTAGTCAATAATTGATATGTGATTTGATGGCTATCGATGGCAATTTTGAACACGGGTAGGGATTCTATTGATAGTGTGCTTGTTCAACACTCGATGTATATTGAGTACTTGCTGAATGTAAGACATATTTGATATGTGATTTGATTGCTATCGATAACAATGCTATCGATATGTTTCTACTTCTCAACTCATTGTACATGGAGTACTTGCCTTTAAGTCAATAATTGATATGATTTGTTGTGATTGCTAAGGAGGACATTTTTATTTATGGCGTGTCGTGGCCGAGCGGATAAGAGCACCGGACTCAAGCTCTGGTGTTTCAGACTCAGCAGAGTGTGGGTTCGAGTCCGGGTCGTGACACTTGTGTCCTTAAGCAATACACTTAACCATGATTGCTTCGTCCTTCGAGTGGGATGTAAAGCCGTTTGTCCCGTGTGTTGTGTAACGCACGTAACAGAACCCAGTGCACTTATCGAAAAGAGAAGAGGTTCGCCCCGGTGTTCCTGGTTTGATTGGCTGCATATTGCGCCACAGCACCTTGTAAACCATTACATGGTGCTATGTAAAGGAGTAGGTCTCATACTTCAAACGTATAGCCCCAAAATACCTTGCAGGAAAATACTTAATGTTGAAGCGCCTTGAGCGTCACTGAGTGACGGATATGAGCGCTATATAAGAAGCCACTATTATTATTATTATTATTATTATTATTATATATCTCTACGATTAAGTACATGTAGGCTTTCGGATAAAAATGACACAATCACCTTCGGGGGTCATTACCTAAGTATGACCCCACCTTGAAAATAAAGAACAAAATGACCTCTGGATGGATGGTAATTTTTTGTGTGTTTTATCTCACCAGCATCTAGGAGCCTTCGGTCCCTTGAAGCTGAAGGAGACCATTGCCCTGCAGAAGCTGAAGAAGCAAGCCGTTGTTATCGAGCAACTTGTAGTACTAGCTGTGTCTAGCACGCCAATCACAAGAGCGGACGATGGTATGTACCATGAATCTTATATCAGCCATTGTCAGGGATGTGATTTCTCTGGGTTTTTTCCAGAAATCCGTTCTTTTGTCACCCACCCACCCCCCAAAAAAACAACAACAAAAAACAATTTTGCTGTAAAATGTTCCTTTCTGCACTTTTTTGCTATTTTGATTAATGACTGAATAAATGTCCACTTTTGATACAAAGCTCATTTCCTCAGAGAAGGTTTTAGAAGTGTCGTTAAAGTGTTATGTTGGCTCCATGTGTGGCTTAGGTAGCAAGTAAGAGACACTCCAGGGGTGGATTTCACAAAGAGTTAAGACTAGTCTTATCTCGAGTTAGGACGAGTTACTCGTCCTTACTTAATAGGACTAGCCTTAAGTTTTTAATAACTCCTAGGACTAGTCCTAAGTTAGGACTATCTTTGTGAAATCGACCCCAGCGTAGTCTTAACAATCGCTCTCTCATGCTCCACCAAAATCATGCTCCACCAATCATTCAAAATGTGCAATCACTCCTTCCACATATAACCAGATAACTGTCGGTAACAAGACAATTAAAGGAGAATTATAAAACCTTGTGAAGTCCCTCAGTCACAGCGACGTTTTTAGCTTCGGACACTATTTTTTATTCCATCTATGATTAAGATTAGTCAATTGAAAGAATTTTTAAAAAGCTTTATAGTGTTTTTGTTTTGCTTTGTTTGTCCTCTGCATTGTCTGTCCCTTTTTAGTCCGTTATCTTGTCTGGATTTTTCTTGTATACACTTTTCAGTAATTTTTAATATTGCGTTTGCTGAAATGATTAAATAAAAACCATATTCTAACTTTGCTACTTTTTATTCACTTTTAATTGAAAACGATTTTAAACCATGATCTGAAAATTTCCCCCAGTTTTCCCAGAGCTTAAACTCAACCCAGTCCTCCTAGACTTTTGGCAACACTGTGCAGAGAAGGTGGCCCTCTATGTTAACGCTGAGACATTCCTACTCCAGCTCGATGTGAAGTTCGGGGCCAAACTCAGGACAACCCACCCGGATATCGCTGACGATGGTGAGTCTTACAGTAACAGAATTCAAGTTTTAAACTCAAGTTTCAAATTTCTTGGACCTTCTGGACCCAAATTTTTTGCGTCTGACCCCTTCTGTGCCAGCCGATTTGAGAACGGATTCATTTTATACTTGCTCTTTTTATTTATAAATGCTTGAACAAAACTACTCCTAAATATCTTTCCAATTTACTGTCATATTACACTCGCCACGTTTTCTACGGTCCACACTTTACATCACTCGCTTGAATGTTCCCCGAGCAAACAAAGTTCTAGGTCAAAAAGCTTTCAGTGTAGCTGGGCCAATGAATTGGAACAATCTTCTTTTTAATTTTTTTTATGCAAGTCGCCAGACACACAAGGCCTGAAGGCCACTTCAAGGTGCGGGCTACAATCAACTATTTTTTCCAGGGGCCGTTGCCACCTACTCCTGGGGCTGAAACAGGGTTACCCCCTTTACAGTCCATACGGATGTAGGCTTGGGTATCATCCATCAGAAGCCTGGCTGGTAGAGCAGAAAGCACTACCTCCCCAACTTTACGAAGCAATCATGGTTAAGTGTCTTGCTTAAGGACACAAGTGTCACGACCGGGACTCGAACCCACACTCTGCTGATCAAACACCAGAGCTTGAATCCAGTGCTCTTAACCGCTAGGCCATGACACGCCACAAGCTCTTAAGACTCACCTCTATCCATGTTACTTTCTATTATGTGCGCTATGATCTTGATGGAATGGTGCCTTATAAATTTGAATTATTACGTTTATGATTGGTCATTAATGTCATTTCATATTTGTTCTTGCAGTGTTTCAAAGTCTATGCAATAGAGTGATTGAGAGACCAGTGGATTTGTACAACCCGACAACAACTATCACCCTTTTCCAGTATATCTCGTTCTTTGCGACTGACGATCGCAGAAACCCAGAGAAGTTCATCAGTGATTTGACGAAGGAATGTAAGTAGTTGACTTGCTTTGTTTGTTCTTGAGCTCGGAAGGAAATGTTTCTCAGATTGTGTGTTCCAATTACGGATTATTCTTCCCGTGTGAACATAACTGCTCCAGATTTTTGGCGATATCTCAAAAATGTTTCTCAGATTGTGTATTCCAATTACGGGTATCCTCGAGTGTGGGCATAACAGCTCCAGATTTTCGGTGATATCTAAAAAAACGCTCAACCTTTCGTTTGAAATTTGTACAGGTTAGTTTTATTGTAAATGTCTACATTCATATAGGATTAAGATAGTCGAACGGTTCAAAAAACCAAAGGTACACTTTGCTTTTGAATGTACTACAATAGATGACATTTTGACTTGAAACTAATTTGATTTGATTTCGTTTTATTAATAGTTGAGTTGACGGCAAGTCTTGAACCAAGCAACCCTGACCTCTTAAAGGTCATCAAGAAGCTCCCCAGGGGGTCCCTGCTTTCCATCGGGAATCTCCGAGCTCTCGCACTGCTGCTGTTGGAGGACCGTTCCACTCTACAGATGGGGGTCAGAATGTACTTGGACTCCATTGGAGGAGATGAACGCTTGAGGAAAAAGGTGGGTTATGGTTTTGTTGGTATTGCTGCAGGGGACCTGTCAAAATGTATTTATTACATATTATTTGGTTGGTAGCCTGCTGCGAAGCAAGCTTATAAGTCTATGGGCTTAGATTGGCAATTTGGGGACACTAGGTGGCAGCAGACTACCAGGTAAATCCATTGCTCTTTGAAATGAGCGTATGCTCAGAACTATGCTCAGAACTACGTCAACAATTGAAGTTTTACATGGTAAGTCTGCTGCCACCTAGAGGCCTAAAGTTTCTCATGTCGTCAAATATTCAACAAATTTTACTGTACTGTATTTTTTCAGTCATTGAGTGCAATCTATTCTGCATTTGTATGATTGTAATTGTCAGTTTCATTTTTCTATTGTCACTTCTTTATTTAATTTGTTAAACTTTTTGTTTCTGCATTGGTATGATGTATGTTTTGTCATTTTTCTGTTGGTGCTTTGTGAAAATATCTTTGTGTACTGAATTTGATTTCACGTTGTTTTCACGTGGTTTTCAGTTACAGTCTTCTCGAAATATGACTTCATTTTAGAGGGTAATATTTCACAGGAAAAAATGGTTCTAGTATGTATTTCATAATCAGTAAGCTTTCAGACTAAAATTAAACTGTTATTTGTATCCTTCCGAATACTGTATATTACCTTTAATATCAGCTAGGTGGTACCTTGAAAATGTTATTATTTTGAGTACTGTTTTATATTATCATTTATTGTACATGACTTGATGCAATGATAATAAGTATTCGTTTAGGAAAAACTTTTACAAACATTACTACATGTATTTCTATAATGTAGTTATGTAAAGATTTTCTATTGTAGGATGGAATATTTATAACACTTGCTAGTATTGTTTTATCGTGATTGATGTACCTCTCCATTGCAGGCGGTCAATGTTTACTTGGAGTGTTTAGAGGAGAGAGATTTATCTCTACGCCAAGCTGGGTGTGCTGCCATCGCTGCGTTAAAGGTAAAGAGCAAACACTATCTGGGCCCTTCCATGGCAAAACAGCCCAACTCGGAAAATTTGGGGTTTATATATGAGATTATTTCTGTTTAAATTGAGAGTGCTTTTTCCATTTTAAAGTTTCAAACGCTTACTATGAATTGATGTGAATATACCATGTCCTATCTCAGCCTCTTTTTACACTTTCGTCCCATTTTTATGGCAAAACAGCTTATCTCTACTTCAGGCTCTACTTGCTTTTTCTCAAAATGTCGTGGCTGAGCAGTTCAGACAGGCGCTCTAGAGTCGTGCCGAACCAAATGGTCGTACCTCGGTATTCGCCGATCACAAACTAGTTCCCTTGGGTTCACCTCAATTTGTTCACTTCCAATACCTGGGGAGCTAGTTCTGACTGTCCACCCTCAAACCCTGTTATATTTGTAGAATGATTGACGTTGGCTAATTTCATGACTCTTGATTTTGATTTGTTATAGGCCACTGAAGCTTTAGACCAACTGCTGTATCTACTGAAATGCGACATGGACGACGTGAAGTCAACGGCCAAAGAAGCCCTCATGGCTTTCGGTAAGTTAGCTTCCTCTTTGTAGGGACAGAGCACCGGACTCAAGCTCTGGTGTTTCTGAGCAGCAGAGTGTGGGTTCGAGTCCCGGTCTGTGTTTTACGGATCCAGTGTGGCGTATCGTGGCTGAGCGGTTAAGAGCACTAGACTCAAGCTCTGGTGATTCTGTAACTGCCGTATAGCCAGGGATCACACCCAAGCTTACGATACAACCTGGGAAGTGGCATCAGAGGGATCACATGACAGGTTGAATGGCTTCTGACTGGCACCCCCAAACAAAGATATTGACAAAGTAGGCAGACCGCCAACATTACGGCTATACCTCAGTTGGTAGAGCGACGTCATGTTCATCCGTAGGTCACAGGTTCAAGTCCAGCTCTAATTAATTTATCTTTGCTAAACCCCAAAATACTTCTATATTAGACACCCTTTTAAAAAATTGTTTTTGTTTTTTTGTAGGTGAAGAAGGAAGGGTAGCCTATGAGCAGATTTCCACCACTTCATACGGAACCTACAACCACAACTACTCAGAGATTGAAGTCCCAGTAATGACCACCGAGTTGTAAATAAAGACTGCTACCTAATGAAATAACGGCATCCGGTATACCGCCCTCAACCCCTCGTTGTCGTCCTGCAATAGTAGCTTAGCAGTGGAGTACACTGCTGTAACAAGTCTTGGAAACAATAATCGAAGAATGCAACAATCTTTATTTCTACATGTGACTGATCTCAACAGCAGCTAAACAGTAGCTATCAAGAGAGGGCGCTTTACAAATAAAGGCTTTGCAAGTAACCACATACACAGTGCAGATATGACTGGCGTGACAATCAAATTACATTGCATCTATACAATTCAATGATTTAACATTCTATGAACTCATTATATTATTTGGTTTCCTTGCGCTGATGTTTGCTAAGGCACTGTTTCCTCAGTGCTTTCCGTGTCCTGCGAGAAGAAGTCCACGGACCTCTCCGGTGGGGTTTGAACCTATGACCTCTGAACCCCGCAGGTGTCTTAAAACCAGCGAGCATTCCTGGTGACAAGAGGCGAATTCTAATCAAGTAACTAGCAGTGTTGTAGTACTGGTACTTTGGACTTCTACTCAAATGCTACTTTGGTGGTACTCAAACTTGTACAGTAGCAAAATGCTTGTACTCAAAGTCCATGCTCGGTACCCGACTAAAAGGTAACCAGTACTCAAAGTCATGTACTCGATTACTCAAGTGGAAATGTACCCAGACTCCAGTTTTTAGTACTTGTAGAAATACCACTTTCCTCTCCACTTTCCTGTAATATCTGCGTTAACGCAATGAATAGAAGATGTATTGTATTCATGTGTAAAAGATGGTTATCATAACAAGCACTTATTGGCAGGTAGAAAATAGGTCCCCCCAAAAAAAGGAAAAAAAAGAAAAGAATGATGAATGTTTTTATACCTCATTTTACAATATCTTTTTATAAAGAACCCATATTTGAACTCTCACTCTGAGATCCAAGTACTTGGCTGTTGGACTCTTTACTCGGATATCACAGTACTTGATACTAGACTACTTGTACTTGTAATCGATGGCCTAAGTACTCACCCAAGTACTCACACTCAAGTACTCATACTTAAGTTCTACTCGCCCACCCTAGCACTCGACAGTACTTGATGCTCTACTGAAAATAAACTATCTACAATACTGGTATTTAGGCTTCCGAGCCTCGGGCCAAAAATCGGCTTTAATGTCAAGTGTGAATAACTTGAACCAAATTAGCTAACGGTTGAATGGCTTCTGACTGGCACCCCCGAACAAAGATATTGACTAATAGGGAGACCGCCAACATAGGGCTGGATAGCTCAGTTGGTAGAGCACCGGTACACTAATCCAGAGGTTGTTGGTTCAAGTCCCTCTCCAGTAAATTTGTCTTTGTTCAAATCTAAATAACTCCCTGATTGTTGTACAAAATCTCCCTGATTGGAAGACGCAAACGTTGGCAGCTCTGCTGATCATACGGGATATTTCTGAGATCAGGAGTGGCCCAGTCCTCCTCATCGCCCTGATCATCCTAAAAACCTTTCCCATCACTACATCTACCTTAATGCATTATACCTATGAATCAAACCTTGCATTGTACAGTTAATAAAACAAAATTCCTTTATTTATTTTCTTGGAACTACGGTGCTTAAAATGACTGAAAGACCTGAAAGCCATTCCTGAAATTCTATAGATGTCACTTAAAATTTATTTCCCACTCAAATTTTCTGTTGCATATATTAAAATCAGTTTACAGGATGACAGTTTTGATGGCATTTAAAGCTTGTGAAATGTCAAGTCAGCGGCTATAGACGGAACGTTGGGAAAACCCTATTCTTCAATGTTGGCACTGCAACCAATGGCCATAGGCGTAGCCGTAGCCATAGCTTAAGCCGTAGCCAAAGCTGCTTGATTCAGACATTGCCTAAGATTGGGTTTGCTATGTTGGAAACCAACACTGCCCTCCATGTGTTGAGATTGTGATAAATTTGACTGAAGTCAGTTCTATTTTTCAACGCAGTTGCGGCTGCCAGCAGCCAGAGCTGTAGCCGTAGTCGCTTGATTCGAACATGGCGTCAGAATGAATTTGAAATGTTGGAAACCAAGACTTCTCTCCTCATGATAATAAACCTTGTGGAAGCTTTTTGGGGTATTTAAAAAAAAATTACTGAGATATCGCCTAACATCACAAGACTGGACAGCCTCTTCAAGGTGAGGGCTACACTTTAATGATTTGGGCTGTTGACCCAAATCAACTGTCACCAGGGGTGCAATGCCACATACCCCTGGGGCTGAAGAAACGGGGTAACCCCCTTCACAGTTCAGGGTTAATCCCTTCACAGTCTGTAAGGATGTAGGCATGGGTATCATCCACTAGGAGCCTGGCTGGTAGAGCAGAATGCACTCCCTTCCAAACTTCAATATTTTACCATGTGTTTTATATGCAATTAATTTTATTATGGCTGATTTTGTTTTCTACTTTATAAATGTTGCTGCATTAGATGCAGAACTAGGATCCGTTTCTGGAATTTGTTCGATTGTTTTTATAACGAAGCAATCATGTCTAGAATGTTTGTTTTGGAAAAGTTTATTTTACTTGATCTTCCAGTTTTCCATAAACTCCTATTGACAATCAACATGTGAAAATGTTATCAACCTAAAATGGTCCCGTATTTAATGTGACATGTTCAAAAACAGTTAAAGATGCAATGCCCATGTTTAGGCCGATGTGACGGTCAACAGAATATTTTAATGTAAAATTGCTCTTCTTTACGGAGTAGGAAAAGTTACCAGCTTTCATTTGATACCTGGAACTGAAAAATCAGTCACATATTAGCGACAATCAGTACATACAAAACAAACATTAATTAAAGGCTGGGCCATTCTGTGACGTCAGAATCTTAGTTCGTCATGTTTTTCATTGCACGAACATGTTACCATTCTGAACTCGCTGGCTTGTTAAAATTAAATGTTTTAATCTTTTTATCAAATATGGGCAATGCATCTTTTATGTTTGTATTGAGTTTTTTGTGCTTTTTCGCTTTTGGCAATCAAAATAAGCAATGGTGATTTGGCTGTCAGAGTTTATAAAAACCAACTATTTAGACTTTACCCAGATTTGCATTTTTACTTCCAGTTGTAAGAATTGTACCTAAAAATCCGCACAAAAATATGTAAAAAAATATTTGGCAACAACAAACACACGGGACCTAATGTATATAGTATACCACCAGTGCAGTATTACTGATTGTTCGTAATCATCGTTAATTATGCATTGAACTGTAGTACACAATCATATGATATTTGCATATATAAATATTTTGTTAACGTCCAGTTGTTATAATAGAAAATACCACTGTGTCATAGATAAAACGCAAGCGCAAGTAGTGACTCATGAATATTCATCTTACTGTAAGTCCTTGACGGTTTCTACACCCCCGCATACCCCTTCGATGTCCTATAACGTATACATTGTAAACAGTTTTGGTGTGTACGTTGTTAATGATGTTCAAAGTTTATTTTTTCAGATGTCCATATTTAAAAAGTGTATATTTAATGTGAGTATTATTTTTGGATGTCCACCATTTTGCTGCGTATTGTAAAATGCGCACAAATACTGTTCATGTACCAATTATGCAGCTCTGCAAAAAAAAAATTACGTTGGTTACAAATTACTTTAATATTCGATTTTTCATTTGTAGTATTTGTAATTACAAGAAACTTTGTGTTTGCAGGGCGTACATTCATAGGATAACATAATCTGTTTCATCCTTAAAATCCGCCCATGAAATTTAAAAAAATGTAAATAATATGGAAATAAATGTACAAATAATAGTTATACGAGATATTATTGGTTTATTATTTCGAGGTTATTATTTCGGTACTACAAATAATTAGAGCTTAGAGAGTTCCCTTTGTGAAGTTATCTCTGCACAATTTCATGAAGCAATTTATGCTGACTACAGAAGAAAAACACTCGTAAGCTAAATTGTATTTCATAAATGATCGAGAATATTTGACAACGTGTAGTGCGGGTTCACAATGGATTTGCAATGTTGCGTCACTCACCAACAAGAACTGCTGGGGCCGATTTCACTAGCACTAAGATTCATCTGATTAAAGATGAGATGTCAGTATAACCATAGTGATTTGTGTTGTGACATCAAACTTTGCTAAGAATGATTCGCAGTTAAAATCAATCTTGGCTCTTTGTGAAAACGAGCCCTGTGCCCAATCGTTTGACGGTAAGCAAATTGTCGTGCTAACTGTAGCAGAAAAATGTGCTTAAAAGCGTAAGCGTATTTCACAGGTTAGCAAGAAAATTAGGCAGCCATCTTGCGCGTTCACCATGGATTTGTATTGTTACGTCATTCATTTTCATACAGTAAGAACCGGAAAGTTAGCATGCCTTTTTCGTGTGATTACGGTTAGCAGCGCTATGAAATGGAAATCGCTCAGTAAGCACAAAATCAGCCGTTAAGCAGCTCTATGAAATTGGGCCCAGGTGTCATAGGGTATGTTGTTCCCTGGTGCGTGCGTGTGTCCACCATACGGTGTGGAAGGGGGAGGGTGGAGTGAAGGATACCAGACGCACCAGACGCACTAGAATCTCCTGCCACACCGGCATGTGTGTGTTCACATGCCGGTTGTTGTGTTTACGGTTAGCATTGTTTATGAAATAGAAACTGTGCGTGCTTAGGGTTGCTTCGCAAGCAGATGAACGTCTTTGGGAATTGGGCCTGTGCGTAGCGCGGAGACAGTGCGCTGTCATTGTAGCCGTTTGGTAAATTCAAGCGTCCCCATTAGTCGGGCTGCAATGGAAAAGTCTTTATTGAGAGAAGTTCGACATAAGGAAGGGCCAGTTTCCTTTGGTCACGTGTTTGCTGGACACTTGTTTCGGTCCAAATGTAGCACAGACTAGTGTGCAGTCTAGTTTGGCACTGCACATATGCGTTTTTAGGAGGGGCCGAAAATGGCTACTAATCGCTCAATAGACCTGGATATGGACGGCCGAACGTCAACAAAACATTCAGTTGTGTTAACAGATGTTGTGCCGGACCAAGTTCAATATTTTCTGCGAACTTTCAGTTAAAAAAAACACTTCCCATGATTGGTTGTTGTGTTTCCAACAAATTCAGCATTATTTTTTAATATTGTGTAACATTTTTACAAACTGTGGCTATCTGTTTTGTTTTGCATTTTTGGCTTTCCGTAGTTTTCGAACCTCGGATGGCAACAACTCGGGCTGTGACGTTGCAATAGAAAGGTCTTTACACAGTTGACATTTTGAGCTAAAAATGTTCTTTGTTCCGTTTCTGTTTGGTACAAACATGCAACGTTTTATGTTATGTTAGAAAGCACAACGGATCTACGTCGTGCATATTTAAATTTGACGGTTTTTGTTTTGTATTAAGTCAAAAATCGTGTACTGTTTTTATTCTTTACAATGTTGGATTAATAAAACAATCACAAAACAAAAATGTGCTTACGTGCTTACTTCCTCTTTATACATTTTTACTTTTTATGACTTTGTGAATTTTTAAAAGTATTTATTTTACTGAATGTTTTGATATGCTTCTTATCTGTTATTTTGTGATACCTGCAAGTCGCTCGCTACGTGCCATAAGGGTGCATGCATCATAACATACAGTGCAAAATGCTAAAAATTCAAAAATGCAAACAATATTACTTAGAAGTCTCACAGCTTTTTACCGTAAAGGGGAAATTATCCATTGGCTTTTGAATCTTTTATCCTCTGCTCAATTTGACATGGGGAGTCCCAAGGCCCAGCCAGTTATTCCCCCTCCAAATGAAAACACCCCTACACCAGTGTAATTCCAAACGTCCAAGCATCAATCTTGAAAAATTTCCCTACACCTCTCAGCAAATAGGACCATTTATTTCAGGGCCAATGTCATCCAAAATACTTCAAGCTGGAAGCCAACAACCCCAGGTCACAATTTGCCAAATGTGTACACTATATCTCTTTGTTGGGCTCTCCAATCTGTCTAGAATAGAATATTTTGAGGGCCTACAAAATATTAACGAGGGCGACGCTTTGTTTTGCTCTCTATGTAGTAGGGGGTGCACCCATAACGCCAATAGATAGTTCCCAACAGACGCCATCTTTACGGGCAAATTGTATTTCAGCTTACAGGCGCGTCAAGCGCCCAAATTAATAACGCTGCAGCGTTGTTCACAAGTGACGCTTGTGCTGTGTGGTACCAGTTTATATTATGAAAAAAATAATAACAGTAATATTGAATGAAGTGACAGGCGCCCGAATGATCGTAAAACCCAAGTGTTTTTATGGCTTGTCGTTAAAAACTCGTTCATATAATAAGTCTGTATTAACATTGCTCTCCACTGAAACAATCCAAGTTCATAAAAAGCTAATTAAACACAATTTATTCAATTTATGTTGACTTTAAAATTGCTGTACATAATGATGTTTTGAAAGCATTCACACTTGTGCTGTGAGTTTTGTGAAATGTGCGCGTGCTGCTGCTCGCCGTTCTCATGCGAAACGCGGGACTGTGTGCTCCAAATTGCTAGTAAAGATTGTTGATATACGACATATTGCAACCTAGAGCAAGTTTGGGGCTGACTAGAGTCGACTTGACTTAACCATAGTCGATTTAGATGTCACTCGAACGCTGCATGGTTGAACTAGCTAGTCTAACTGAATCAACCTAGCTCCGGAGCACTTCCTCTAGTCATCTAACGAAGTTACGTCACTTTGTCAAGATGGTGGTTACGTTACGCATGCCTCCATGGGTGACGCGACTGAAAAAAATGTTTAGTAAAACAAGTAGGTTTAACGATAATTGCCAAACAAATATGTCAATTATTACGAAAGAAACTATTATTTCAAGATATTAGAATGTATTTTTGATGGGCCAATACATTTTCCCGTTCGATACGTCGTCGCCTTGCTGTTGCCATATTTTGACGAATCAATCGATTAAACGCGGTCGAGTGAAAAATAGACCACGCATGCGTGTTTTAAATGGCAATTGATTAAAGGTTACCCGAACTCGCTCCTATCCAGGGCATTCCGATGGTCGGATTCGAAACTCGGCTCAGCAGAGCGGAAACTATTCAGTTGGTGCTTAATATTTTTTTTTTTTTAAATATTGAGTGGTTTTGCCGCTGAAACAAACAATGTCGTTAAAACAGTAGAGTTTTTGTTTTGTTTTACCGGCACCTCTTCAGAATCAACTGTGATTGCTGGACGCCATACGGTCCAAATGTAGTATAGTGCACCATGCCTGATATGTGACGTAGGATGTGTTCCCCCCCCCCCCCATGGCCCCATACTTAAAGTTATGTAACACACACGTCCTTTCCTTTTGCACAGAAGTACCCCTCTCCTAAAATCCTCACAACATTCCTGAGATTCACAAAACACATTGAAAACACAATAGGAGGACAGTATACCATGACACTTATCGAAGCAAGAAATGAAATATAGCCCAATATCTACTTTTTGTTCTCAACATGGGGGCATGGTGGTAGGAGGTTCAATGAAGTGAACTACCTGTTAAAAAAAAAAAAAAAAAATTGCAAATCTGTTTTTACGCAAATTATTAGTATATACATTGGTGTCAAAATGTTACGCAAGTTGCAGAACCTATATCTTAATATAATACAAAACAGAAAGCAGACTCTTAAACAGCAGAAAAATAACGCAACTTCTGTTACGATTCTTTCCAACTACAATTGTATTTGGCTGTGAACCCAGAAAGTCTCTCTGTGGAACCAGCAACGATTTAAGTACCTCTGGAGTACCAGTTTTTATTATGACAAAATTAATAACAATAACATTGAATTAAGTGACAGGCGCCTGATGGTCATAAAAAACAAGTGTTTTTTGTTTGTTTTATGTTTTTTTGGATTGTCGTAAAACCTCGTTCAGATAATTGAAAGTCTGTAATAACATTGCTATCCACTGAAACAATCCAATTTCATAAAAAGCTAATAAAGCACATGTTTACACAATTTATTCATTTTATGTTGACTTTAAAATTGCTGTACATAATGTACTTTTTGGAAGCAGTCAACTGGATTTAGAAGTTGGATTTTTTTGCATACGGTAAGCAGAGCCATGGAAATGGGCCCAGGGCCTAGTTTCTTAAAGCTGTTTAGCAGAAAATTCTGCTTGGCAAGTTTCTTTACTTAGCAAGAAATCAGCGGGGTACCAGTGGCATTAAAGTAAACTTTATGGAATGTTGGCTGGTAACCTGCTTCTGCTAAGCAAGATTTTTCTTTGCTTAGCAAGTTTTTTGTGCTTACAGGCTTTATGAAATTGGGCCCAGGTCTTAGGAGTTCGCCCCAGTGTTTTCTGGTATTTGGCTGCAGATTGTAAGAGCGTTGTAAACCAATTCATGGTGTTATATTTTAAAATTTGTATTGGCTTGTATTTCGAAAAAATCTTCGCATACCGTGAGCAAAAACACTTGATCATACCTTGGATTCGTATGAAGACTCAATCGTCTTATACCAGATGAATTCCCGGTTAATTCATGAAATTCACCCGACAACCATTAGAGCTTGACGAGTGACACTTCTCGTTTAACTTCGACATGTACCATTTTTAGCGTTTGCCCACTAAAACTAAGCTAAGTGAAAACCACTTAGTCTGGCAGCTTGTCTTCAACTCCTTAATTTTGTCGTTGGAATTGACTGTGTCAATCACAATGTGTAGCATGTTCTCTAAGTATGCAAACAACAGTTGCTGGAATGCATTTTTATCATAGTTTACGGTTAAGACGACCGACATAAGAACATTTCGTCGGAGATGAGAGAGACCCACTGCCCCTGCTTTCTTTACGTGGTTATTCCGAATAGGGAAACCAGAAGAAATTTTAAAAGTTGGGGTTCTTCATTTTTTGATTACTCTTGAGGAAATAGAATTAGCTGTTGCAAAATTCTTACCAACCAAAAGGACGTTGGTAAAAATGCAAACAAAAATAACGACAACAAAATACTTTTATAGCAGCCTCATGACATTTCGACCGTAGCAGAGTCTTTCTCGAAGGCAAAACAAGAAGCTTTTAAATCTCTTTTCTTTGTCTTTCTCAACTTTGGTTTTTACATTCTTATTCGGAGCACGATGTCTTAATTAACAGGATATCTAAATTTCAACTACACGTGATTCACAAGCCGAATCATTAGTCTCTGGACCCAGTTTGGTTCAATCAAACTAAAGTAGTGAGGGGTGTTGATGACAAAAGTCAGACAAAATTAATATGGACACAGATCTGAGTTTCCTTATTGTGGTTGTTTGTCATCCATTATTGCTAATTAATTCAAATCTGGATGATTTCAATTCCATCGTTTATTGGTAAATGAGAGTGCCGTAACGAGTACACGCTCTGCAGCGGAGTGTCTTGCGCTGGACGCTTGTTGATCGTTGTGCAGTGAAATCGGCAAGATACCATTGGCAATCTTTAATGGTGCATTTTAAAGGGACACGCTGCGTTGGATTGGGCGATTTGGGCTATTAAGCGTTTGTTATGAAATGAATACGGGATGGAAAGATGTTTTTAGAGTAGAATTTAATGATCCACGCAAATATGCCTTCGTAATTGCGTTGTTTTCTCTACATTTCGTGAACTAACACGGTCCACCATTTTGTGGAGTCAAAAATTTGACTCTTGAAGCGACATCGTCAGGCGGAGAGTTTGACTAGATGGTACGTCTGTCAAAAATGGTAACGAGAGATGAGGACGGAAATCTCGCATTAGAGCTAAGGTTTTTAAAAAGTCTTTTGTTTTAAACATCCTTGCAACGCATGGTTTATAGAGTTATTTCATTTTATCCTCGCCCATCTTTGCTTTTTAATGTTTATTTTATGAATTTGTTTGTAACAGAAGTTGTAATCAAAACAAGTGGTATGAATATTTTTATTTTCAAGAATTTTGTTTGAATAGAATTTTAAAAGTAGATTTGATTTCTTAAATATGAAAAAAATAGTTGTTAATCAATGTGTTCGCTCGTTTTCGATACGCGTTGGACTTGCACAGTCTAAACAGTAATTTGTTATTTATTTTTTTGTAATCGAATTCCCGGAAGATCTCCGGCCAGATGTAGTTTGCCTTTTACACCTTTCTTGCAAATTGACTTCGAACAAATGCATACAAGTTAACACATCATTGTGTTATGTCCTGCCCTGACGGGCGCCCTGTTCGTTTATTTTTCCAGAAGCAGTTCGTGATGTCTGATACAAAAATCAAGGAACAATTTGATACCGTCTGAACTGGAAACAAACTAAGTTTTTGTTATCATTTGGTTCTTTCGTTCTCTTTGGGAAAATATCCGAGAACTGTTGTATTAGTGTACGTAATATTTATTAAGATAAAAAAATAATAATAATGAACGAATAAAATTTACTTAATAATAAGATCTTGGGATAGTTAGCTGCACCCGAAATAATTTGCAACAAGTCTTCATATTTTCATGAACTAATTTGTATGAGAGGGAACTGGATCTGGCTGTATATGAGAGAGAACTAGAACTGGATCTGAATTATGCAAGAGAACAGGAACTGGATCATCTGCTTACTGCATATGAGAGAGAACAGGAACTGGATCATCTGCTTACTGCATATGAGAGAGAACAGGAACTGGATCATCTGCTTACTGCATATGAGAGAGAACAGGAACTGGATCATCTGGTGACTGCATATGAGGGAGAACAGGAACTGGATCATCTGGTGTCTGCATATGAGAGAGAACAGGACTTGGATCATCTGGTGACTGCATATGAGAGAGAACAGGACTTGGATCATCTGGTGACTGCATATGAGAGAGAACAGGAACTGGATCATCTGGTGACTGCATATGAGAGAGAACAGGAACTGGATCATCTGGTGTCTGCATATGAGAGAGAACAGGACTTGGATCATCTGGTGACTGCATATGAGAGAGAACAGGACTTGGATCATCTGGTGACTGCATATGAGAGAGAACAGGAACTGGATCATCTGGTGTCTGCATATGAGAGAGAACAGGACTTGGATCATCTGGTGACTGCATATGAGAGAGAACAGGAACTGGATCATCTGGTGACTGCATATGAGAGAGAACAGGACTTGGATCATCTGGTGACTGCATATGAGAGAGAACAGGAATTGGATCAGCTTGTGACTGCATATGAGAGAGAACAGGACTTGGATCATCTGGTGACTGCATATGAGAGAGAACAGGAACTGGATCATCTGGATTATGCGAGAGAACAGGAACTGGATCATCTGGTGTCTGCATATGAGAGAGAACAGGAACTGGATCATCTGGTGACCGCATATGAGAGAGAACAGGAACTGGATCGTCTGGTGACCGCATATGAGAGAGAACAGGAACTGGATCATCTGGTGACTGCATATGAGAGAGAACAGGAACTGGATCATCTGGTGACTGCATATGAGAGAGAGCAGGAACTGGATCTGGCTCCATAAGATATGGAACAGGGTCTAGATCTGAAGGGTCCGAAGCTTTCCGAGTTTGTTCTGGCACATTGTCAACATACTTGTGGTCAAGTTGATCCTGTTGGCAAAGTTCGAAGAAAAGATGGATCAAATTCCATAACAGAAACAAATCATTCGAAATCTGTTTTGATTTTAAGTGAAAATGTCGTGTCACAAGGACCAAATGTCATGGCTCTGCTTACCGTAAGCAAAGAATTGGCGCTTAGGGAAGCAGAGGATTCCGGGCTTACGTCAAGCGTATTTCACATGTTAGCAGGGAATTATTGACTGCGTGCGTGCATAATCCACGGTTCTATGCATTCTTCTCTTACAAAGCTAGCGCAGAATTTCGGCGCTTGCACACAGTACACGAGGAATGGTGATCGCAAGCGCAGAATTCGGCGGTAAGCGGAGCCATGGGCTCTGATGAGTTGCGTCAGAGGATCAAAAATATGTAGCCACAGGGAAAATTGTTCAGTTGTGTTTGAGAGAAAGGCAAGAGTAGATCACGAGGTCTCCCATTTCTGTGTCTTTTTACGCAGGTTCCGGGCTACACTGACCCAGAAATGGGTCAAGCCCCCTGGGGCCCGGAACCAGTCTAATCATGTGATACGGTAGTTTTCACAGTGTATTTGTGGCAGCAACTCAAACACGGTGTTAATAATTCCCATTACTATATATCGCTGGTGAAATTAACACTTAATGTTTGGTTGTATATATGTAAGTATGTTTACTGAAAACCTGGTCCCAAATTCATAACGTTGCTTAAAAACACTTCGTGACACCATCAAAAAAAATCACACCCTACGCTTTCAGGCACTTTTCAGGTGTCCGTTTTATATTTTGCGTGTAATACGCGTTTTTAAAGAACACAATCATGTTTAAATCGCCCAAACTATTGGATATAGACCCTTGTGACTAAATAAAATAAATTCAAGCAAAATTTCCATTGAGATCAGCCCACAAGTGTCTCTAAGCCATTTGTTTGAATGAAACCCTCGTGTTTGATGAGTCAGCAAAAACATCATAATTTCTTACATTTCTTACATTTCCCAAGGGAATACCGGGAGAACTGGTCATTGGTGGATTTTTTTTGGTGTGAAATCAACCCCGATGGTAACAAGACAATTGGCATGCTATTTGGCTAGGTGTAGTTGAGGAACCTTAAATTTTTTTAAATACAAATAAAATAAAATGGCGGAGTAATTACTTTTTAAATAAAAACGGACACCTGAAAAGTGCCTGATGGCTTCATCGAGGGTTAAAACTCTGCGTGACACCATCGCTCACTTGTTGAGTACCAGTTTTAAATTTTAAAAAAAGTCGGTACTCCGCCAATTTTTTATATAAAAAAAAACAAGTTCCACAACTACACCTAGCCACATAGCATGGCAAATGTCTTATTACCATCAGGTTCTGTTTTTGTTCACACAAAAAAATCCACCAATGACCAGCTCCACCGGAATTCCCATAGGAATTGTACAGCAATTACCTTGGTACTAATACAGCTACTACTGGGTGAAACGAACCATGTGGTTTTCAAAATGCTTCTTGTCTAGACTCTTGGCTTTGCCCTGGTTTTGTTTATTTGGATAATTGAGTAGGATGATGTTGCAAGGATTAGCTAGACATTAGACCCAAAGGGAAGATGTAAGAGACAGCGATGTTCTTGCTCAGTTGTGTAAACTAAAGGTATTATTTTAAGGGTGGTCTTTTATTCCAAGAAATGGTTGATTGAGCAGAAGTGGTATAAACTCTACAAAGAGACACATGTGGGCTCATCTCAAAATAAATGTTGCTTGAATTGATTTTATTTAGTCAAAAGGGTCTATCTAATGCTTTGGGCGGTTTAAAAGTGATTGGGTTGTCCAAAAAAATGTATTACACGCTAATATCAAACTGTTTCTCAAGAAGTAAGGGACGGTGTCGGAGTGTACGTTTTTTTGATGGTGTCACGCAGGGTGTAAGCAGAAAAAAGGTGCTTAACAAAGTAGATATACACAATTTTCACGGGTTAATTTTATTGTTTGTCTACATTCATATAGGATTAATGCAACCTAACGGTCAACAAAAATACCAAGGTAAACCTGCCGCTAAGCAGCTCTTTGGAAATTCTGCCAAAAATTTCTGCTGAGCGAACAAAAAAGAAGGATACCAGTCACAGCTTGAACATGGTGATAGGATTTCTTTTGGGCTGGCAACTATATTCTGGTAAACATAATTTTGTCTCATTTACTACCCTAACTTTATTCCTTAAATAAAAAGCGGATAAAATTATTACAGCCTACCTTAACCAGAGGACGGGATGACACGCCGACCCAAATTAGAACCAACACAAAGCCAACGGCACTCATTTTGCACGATATCTTTTCGCAACACTGTAGTTTATCTCACTATTGTGCTCACTTCGTTTGAATGCATTTTATACCCCCATCTATCTCAAGTGACCAAAATTAAAAGCAAATTACCCCTCGCTTTGGGTACCAGTATTTTTTATACCACTTGATGATTCATAATAACTAAAATCTCGAGTACTTGAATTTCAATTATCGATAATCCCGTTAAAAAGAGATATCGACTGGTGTAGACAAATTGTCCTTGTTAAGTTTGAGGAAGTGATCGCGCAGGCATTTTATAGCATGCAGCAATTTTAATTAACCAGCAAATATTTACTGAAACATTGTAGACTATGTATCTATTTATTTATTTGTTTATTTATTTTGTCTTGTTTATCCAGGGTAGCCCCATCAGTTATCAAAGAACTGTTCTCCCTGTGGACCCTGCGGTCACATGAAAAAGTACATAATTACAGAGTAAAATAGGCCTAAAAACTAAACTAAAAAACAACAAAACATTTACAAAATATTTAATAATAAACCATTCGTATATAGCGCATATAACCGTGAGGTCCCTATGCACTGTCAGTATTTTCCTAACAAGGTATGCGGAGCTTTGTGTTGTAATATTAGACCTACTCCTTTACATAGCACCATGTAATGGTTTACAAGGTGCTGTGGCGCAATATGCTGCCAATCAAACCAGGAACACCGGGGCGAACCCCTTCTCTTTTCGATAAATGCACTGGGTTCTTTTACGTGCATTATACAACACATGAGAAAATAGAAAAAAGATAAGATACTCAAAAACGTCAAAAAAGACCCAAACCTTAGAAAACATTGAAAATAAATCATAAAGTCTCTGACTACCGACCCTATAGGAAGTAGGCTAGTGTTGTTCCACTCGTCAATACTGAAATGGAACGTATACCTTTGGTTTTTGGAAATCGTTTGATTGTACCCTGCGCCGCCAAAACAGTGTCGTCAGAAGACACTCTTTTTTTTCTTTTTTTTAATAAAACCCAAATTTTTGGGCAAATACTGTGAAACTCCAGTTATGCCCCTTTCAAACCATGCCCAAAAACATGGTTAAGTCACCTTTAATCCTGGGTGAACGCGCTTGCGACACCAGCCTTGACAAAAGGCAGCCTTAGTCATCGCCCCATTAGTTTACACTGTTAACCACATTGCCTGAGCCACCAGCCACTTGGTCAAAACAATGAATACACTTGTCTGGGGTGGGGGTTTTCTCGGGTTAGAGGAAGTCAAGATGACCCCCATTCATGTATTTAGACTACTGAACAGAGGATTGTATACAGGGTTGGAGTGTACATTACATAAACCCACCTGCTTCTCCTAGCGACACTGTGTGAGTACAGGTGTAAGTTTTGGTCGGCTGAAAGGCGCAGGGTTAAAATCTATTTAAATGTAGCCTACATACCATCAAACTAACCTGTGAAAATTTCATTTCAAAAGGTGGCTGCGTTTTTGAGATATCGCCGAATATCTAGAGCGGTTATGTCCATGCAGAATTATCCGAACTTGGAAGACATAATCTGAGAAACGTATCTGACAGTAACGTTTCTCAGATTTAAATTTTGGGGGCATAAAAACTGATATCTTTTTCCAGAACCCCATTACTTCGAAGTGAAATGATTCTCAAAATGCTTCATATTATCCAAGGCTGGTGTGTATACTTCTAACCAAGTAAGTTTTTATTGCCATCAATTTCAAGAGTGATTACCAAACGTATACAGACCCTTTAGAAGCCAATTATTATTGTTATTTATTCGGCATTAGAAACACAAACACAAAACATACATTCAAATATATTTTAACAAAAACAAAATACAGTAAACAAAAGCCAGAGGCATATGCCCGGAATTTTTAAAACTATTGCCCGAAACCTTCAATTTAAATAACGTTGGCTACACACACAAATACATATAAATATATAAATATTATATTAATGTAAAAAAATCTATGAGATTTAACAGTAAAAACATAAATTAAAAGTGGCAGAGGTTAAAAACTAATAAATGTAAGTCTCCGCTAGACTTAAAGTTGAAGTGTATCCCCTTCCCTTAAAAGAAAAAACCATGTAAAAAAAAAAAAAAAAAAAAAAAAAACAACAACAACAACGACGACGACGACGACGACGACGACGACGACGACGACGACGACGACGACGACGACGACGACGACGACGACGACGACGACGACGACGACGACGACGACGACGACGACGACGACGACGACGACGACGACGACGACGACGACGACGACGACGACGACGACGACGACGGACGACGACGACGACGACGACGACGACGACGACGACGACGACGACGGCGGCGAGCGACGGCGGCTGGCGGCAGGCGGCGGCGGCGGCGGCGGGCGGCGGCGGCGGCGGCCGGCGGCGGCGGCGGCGGCGGCGGCGGCGGCTGGCGGCGGCGGCGGCCGGCGGCGGCGGCGGCAGGCGGCGGACGCGACGGCGACGGCGACGGCGACGGAGGCGACGGCGACGGCGACGACGACGACGACGACGACGACGACGACGACGACGACGACGACGACGACGACGGCGACGACGACGACGACGACGACGACGACGACGACGACGACGACGACGACGACGACGACGACGACGACGACGACGACGACGACGACGACGACGACGACGACGACGACGACGACAGGACGGCGACGGCGACGGCGACGGCGACGGCGACGGCGACGGCGACGGCGACGGCGACGGCGACGGCGACGGCGACGGCGACGGCGACGACGACGACGACGACGACGACGACGACGACGACGGCGACGGCGACGGCGACGGCGACGGCGACGGCGACGGCGACGACGACGACGACGACGACGACGACGACGACGACGACGACGACGACGACGACGACGACGACGACGACGACAACAACAACACGAAAACAAAACCCTCAAAATGGCATGATGATGAGAAAAATAGAATTCACCCATAAACAACAAAATCATTTTAAGACCAAATTAAAACAATTCTTTTTTCAGCGAGGGACATTTTTGGTCGTATCACCCATGTGTTTTATTGCCCACATCTAACCAAATCACTGGCCCATGTTGAGTGACACCCCCTCTCGGAAGTATGGTATGGTCCGGCTTAGGATATCATGGCATCTGACCGGTGTGTTACGATGTGGTTAAACATCTATTAAACAAATATATTAGCACGTGCTGACAACGTCCCTCACTGCAAACCTACAACTCTTACAGTGGAATTATCGCGCATTGATGCGCGGGTGTGAAGCCTATTGACCTCGGACCAAACAATGGTTAAAATATGTCGCAAATTCCCTTGTGTTGTTTATTTATCTGTTTTTATAGAATTCATGAACAATATTAGAATCAATATTAGATCTCTGCTTCTGACACCAGCTGCTGCCCACTCACACTGTAAATTAAATTCCAATACCAGGTAACTATGTTCGAACTTTACAAGTGCAAAATTTGAGCAGTTTTGTTTATACTTAGCGTCAGAACAGACAGTGGTACGGGTATGTAAATTTTTGAATTTTTATTTATTTATGCAGTGTTATAATTTTATAATTTTGCAATGGCTCGTAACGATGTCTTGAAGGGCGTGGTCGTGGGGGAGGTTGCTTGTAGCTTTATAAGGTGTAACTAATTGAAAGGCCCTTGCACATTTTGTATTAACAGCTTCGTGTTACGATAGAAACGTGGAAGTTATTTTTAGAACTGACCGCGCAGTAGAATCAACAGAAAGACAAGTTCTCAAGAACAAATATACAAGGACAAGTATATAGATAGACACATGGTGTTGCCGCAAACCAAATATGCATCAATACCTCAACATGCAATGCCTTAAAGATCAGATAAAAACGTATTTGAGAAATTGAGAAATGCGGATGACGTAGCATAACCAATTTGCAGAAACAGTTCACAGGAAGCATGCCCACATGGGTCCCATTTGGGCAATCATACGGATCCCTTACTCATATGGGACCCATCGGATCCTGCACCCAAGAATCAAATGGGTTCCATATGGGTAGGCCCAGATAACCCATATGGGGTACATCTGGGTAATATGGGTCCCATATGGGCTAATATAATGGGTCCTATTATGGGGTAATCCGTATGGGACCCACCGGATCCTGCACCCAAGAATCATATGGGTTCCATTGGGTAGGCCCAGATAACCCATATGGGGTACATCTGGGTAATATGGGGTCCCATATGGGCTAATATAATGGGTCCTATTATGGGTTAATCCATATGGGACCCACCGGATCCTGCACCCAAGAATCATATGGGTTCCATATGGGTAGGGCCAGATTACCCAAATGGGATAATCTGGGGCCCATCTAGGGGAAAAACAACCCGAGTAAAATCTGGGGTATCCTATATGGGATAATCATCTGGGCAAGATCTGGGCCAAAATGAGGGTTCCATGTGGGATGGCGTCATGGAGCTCATATTGGCCGACCCAGATAAACATTAGTTAATTTAAGAATATTTGAATTGTTAATAAGGAATCTAATTATATGAACAATTACATGTGTATTAATTAATTTAGGATACCACAATTAGTAAACAGAAGCTACATCAGTCAATTATAATATAACGTATAAGTATGTTAAATAATTTTTTAGGCATTGCATGGTGAGGTATCAATGTATATTCGGTTGATAACGAGAAGTCCTTTCGATTCACTGAGCGATTTCCGCCCAAGGCCCAATTTCATAGAGCTGCTTAAGCACAGCAAGTAGCTAAGCACAACAAAATCATGCTAAGTAGAATAAGGTAACCGGCCAAAATACCATGTCACATGTACCAATTGTGGCTGGTATCCTGCTCATTTTTGCTTAGCAGGAAATTGTTAAGCAATAGTTTCTGCTAAAGAAGATCTATGAAATTGGGCCCAGGTAGTAGTTAATAAGCAGGACAGTTCTTCTCAGAACTAAGTAGTCTCCCGAGTTTCCGAAATCAACTCCGCGGAAGACCTAGCTCACCAAAAAATTAATAAATAAATAACAAATATGTGACAGGATTTACGAAAATGAGTCGCCTGTTGCACAGCCCATTTTCAAGTACTGGGCTGTTGAGTGTCGGGAGGGTGAAAAAACAAGTTAAAAGACATTTTTGTAATATGCGTTGTCTTGCTTCTTATGGGTTTTTATTTTCATATTTCTCAAATAGACACTTTTTTTTCGATAAAGATGAACAAATACAGGTTTTTCTGATCCTTTTGTTTCATTTGTGTACTTTGCTTCCTCTACAATATATAATGTCTCTTTTTAAACTGGCTGTTTCTCAATTATGGGTCATTTTGAGATTATGACATAATTTATTTTTCAAAAGGTCATAACTTTAGAACCCAAAATGACACAAGGGTGTAAGATAATGTTCAAAATAAGGCTTGTTGTCTGCTCTTTTCAGCCATGTATAAAACTCAAACAGTTCATTTTCCCCTGTGTGACCCATTTACACAGAGCCCATTACTCATGCACAAGTAGACAATACAAATAGTGTTACAGCAAACCGAATATACATGTTCTTCTAAATACGTGGCATGTACATGTGTTATAACATACAGTCCAGTAACCATTGACGTTTCAGTCATGGTTAACATCTGTTTTCATTACAAAATGTACATTTTGTAATTAGCATATTTCAAAAGAGAGCGTTTGTTTGTTTGTCAAGTTTACGTAGGTATTTTTCTCATAGATGAATATCATACGAACAAGTATAAAAACAATTTCACAGAACAACATTTTATGAAATTGTTGTAATAATCATCAAGAAAAACACACTACTTAAAAACCCTGTCCCAAAATTGTGCATATTGCTAATACAGGCTGCCCAGATCTTACCAGTAATAGTCGTTGCATAAGTCACTTTGCACGTATTCTGCTCGTATGTGATTGCTTAGGTATTTCCTATACCATTTTGGCCTTTGCATAATTTTTGACTCCACAAATGGCGGACCGTGTTAGTTCACGAAGTGAAAGGAAACATTTCGAAATATATTTGGGTGGATCATTATATTCTACTTTTAAAGAATCTTTGCAACATTATTCATTTCATAACAAACGCGCTTTGTAGCCCAAAGCGTCAAATCTAAGGCAATGTGTTCTTTTAACTTGACGGTTTTGTTGGGCACCGATGCAAACACTGTATAAGATCGTAGGGTCACTTTACAACTATCAGACTAGACTGGTCCCCTGTCTTTATCCGCAAGGATAAAGACAGACACTGGTTTTACAGACCAAATGATTTCATTGGATACAACGGTTTCATTGGATAAACGTGCTGTGACGTAAGCTTTGCATATCTGTGTTATGATTGGTCGAGTTTACGAGGTGATGTAGTTTGTCGATCGTCTGCTGCATGCAACTAGCGTCATGTAGTGTTGTTTTATTTACTATGTAATGTGAACATGTACGTGTGAATTGACTGCGAGTCTTCGTGTGAAATGAATGCTAGGTCAAAGGTACAAATGCCAACATCCGGTCTGGCAGGTATCTGGCGTTATTCACGAGCCTCGAAGTGTGATGTCAGATGTTTGGGCTACTATCAGACTAAAATTGCGACTGTCTTACAATTCTACTTTCCTTATTGAGCCCATATTCAACCATGGGGAGACCAATTTTTCTCACATGCTGCACCACCCCTATGGAACAAATTGCCATCACAAAAGTAAAACAATTTTATTAATTATTAATATTAAGCGACATTTACATAGCGCCTCTCCCAAGGATCGAAACACTTTACATAAAATTTAAAATAGAATACACAAAAATATGAAAAAATTCACTCGTTTCTTTTACTCAATTTAAAACGAAGCCAAAAAGACTAATCTTTTCAATCAAGTATTTGAGTAATGTTATTTTTTTTCCTGTGTTTGGTATTTCTTCACTCTTGTATTTCGGATCTTTTCAGCTTTAGTTTCACTTGAATCGTTGTCTTGCTTCTAATGGCGCTATGAGCACTTTTGTGGATTTGTGCGCTCTAAAAGTTTTTACTGTTATTATTAGTATTATTATTATTATTACATCTTATCACAGCATGCAAAAGAAAGATCACATTTTCCTTTGTGCCGGTAACTCCTCGAGTCAAGGTCTTTCTCAGAATACTCGCTGTTCCCAAAAGCGCCGCCTTCTGTAATAGTTCTACCCTCACATTTGTCCCTATTTCCTCTAGATGTTTCCCCAGTGCTTTCGGAATGGTGCCAAGTGCTCCAACCACCACAGGGACTACTATCACCTTCACCTGCCAAATCTTACGAAGTTCCCTGGCCAGGTCTTGGTACTTTTGGATCTTGTCTGTCTCCTTCGTAGCGACCCCATTAGTATTATTATTATTATCATCATCATTATTATTATTATTGTTTGCCCATAGTGTCAGCATCAGATATTCTTCTTTGTCTGGACAACGCACTCCACATCATGCTGACTAAAAGAGACAACATTTGTGTTTTGACCATGGTTCTCGCCTTCGTAGTGACTAACTTATTATATATGTCATCAAGTAACTGGTTGAGTAACTTCTCAACTGACTACAAACCGAAACCTTACCTGAAAAGTCTGCAGAAGAGTTCCATACGAAACAACAGTGACAAAGATGAACGTTCCAGGCTAGACATAAAACCAAAACTAGATCTAAACAGTCTACAGAATCCATCCAAACGACACAAGAATGACAACGTTGAACGCTCCAAGTTAGAAGTAAAATCGAAATCGGGTCTGAAAATTCTACAGAATAGTTCCAAACAACACAACAAGGACAAAAATGAACTCTCCAAGTTAGATTTGAACCCAAAATCGGAACTTAAAACTCTGCAGAATCCATCCAAACAACACAAGAAAGACAACGTTGAACGCTCCAAGTTTATAGATGTAGAACCGAAATCGGATTTTAAAAATCTGCCAAAAAGTTCCAAACAACACAACAAAGACAAAGATGAACGCTCTAAGTTAAGTTTGAAACCAAAATCGGAACTTAAAACTCTGCAGAATCCGTCCAAACAACACAAGAATGACAACGTTGAACGCTCCAAGTTAGACGTAAAATCAAAATCGGATCTGAAAAGTCTGCAGAATACTTCCAAACAACACAGAAAGGACAAAGTTGGACTCTTCAGGTTAGATGTGAGACCAAAATCGGAACTAAAAACTCTGCAGAAGCCGTCCAAACAACACAAGAATGACAACGCTGAACGCTCCAAGTTTATAGATGTAAAATCTAAATTGGATCTGAAAAATCTGCTGAATAGTTCCAAACAACAAAACAAGGTCAAATTTGAACCCTCCAAGCTAGATGTGAGACCAAAATCGGAACTTAAAACTCTGCAGAATCCATCCAAACAACACAAGAATGACAGCGTTGAACGATCCAAGTTAGACGTAAAACCGAAATCGGATCTGAAAAGTCTGCAGAATAGTTCCAGACACCACACAAAGGATAACGTCGCACGCTCCAAGTTAGATGTAAAACCGAAAATGGAACTAAACAGTCTAAAGAATAGTTCCAAACAACACAACAAGGTCAAAGTTGAACTCTCCAAGTTAGATGTGAGACCAAAATCGGAACTTGAAACTCTGCAGAATCCATCCAAACAACACAAGAATGACAACGTTGAACGCTCCAAGTTACATGTAAAACCAAAATCGGATCTGAGAAGTCTGCAGAATCGTTCCAAACAACACAACAAGGACAAATATGAACTATCTAAGTTAAATTTAAAACCAAAATCGGATCTGAAGAGTCTGCGGAATAAATCCAAACGAAACAAAGGAGTCACAGTTGACAAACGGGTCAGGACCCCTGGGTTCCGGAGGAACTGGGCAAAATCTGAACTGGGTTCTTAGAGCGTACCCTGGTTGTTTTGGTGATGCACTTATACCACCAAAGAACGCAAGGCTATCATTGGCTGAGAGTCGTGCGCAGCGCGTACACGCATATACGTTTCCATTGTCACCAAAGATGGCAGTCAGTGACGTCATGTGCAATGCATCTATTTAAATACACATGTGCATATAGTTTAGGCAAAAAGGCACATAAGCAACATTCATCATTAACGACAACAAAAACCACAACAAACATAATATGACGAAATCTCCACAAATCTAAGGCAGGGGTCAAGGTGCACGTGTTTTTAGCTACATGTGCCCACCTTGGAACTGAAGTGTGTTGTTATCTCCTATTTGGGTTTTTGGTTTAATTCTCGGAATGATATAGAAAGAATGATAAAGAGATCAATAGTGGAGTCTTTTTGACAACAGATGTTGCCTACAGACAGATTGGTTCATTTTGATTCAAGTTAATTATATCAGTATTAAAACGTGGGTACACCTTTGCAAGTGTACATGGTGGGCAGTTGTCTGATGTTGATTTGCCAAGTAGAGTCAGAATATGTTACGGTAAAGGTATGTTTCCAAAGTTATTTTCGGTTAATGTTTAGGCTTGTAATTTTGGGGGTATTAAATGGGATGGAACGATGGGGTGTTTGTTTGTTTGTTTGTTTGTTTGTTTGTTTGTTCTGTTTGTTTGTTTGTTTGTTTGTTTGTTTGTTTGTTTGTTGGGGTGTTTGTTTGTTTGTTTGTTTGTTTGTTTGCTTGTTTGTTTGTGTGCTTTTTGTTGTAGGGTTTATTTTTTGTTTGTTGTTGTTGTTGTTTTTGTCATCGTTGTTGTCATCATTATTGTCGTTGTCATTGTCTTTGCCGCTGTTGTTTTCGTTGTCGTTGTCATTGTCGCTATCGTTTCTAAAGTATTTTCTTCTTAAGTAGCTTTATAAAATTGGGCCCAGATTCTTTGCATTGGCCGCCATCTTTGATGACAAATAAAAGAAACGTGCACGTACGTACGCGCTGCGCAGGACTCTCAGCCAATGGTAGCTCTTCTTTGACTTCGTTGGGGGACTGTTTTGAGCTTGTGAGACTAAAGTAAATTGGTGAATTGTTGTTTGCCCACAGTGCTTAGCATCAGACATTTGCCTGCACCACGCACCAACATCATGCTGTCAAAAACTGACTATATCTGTGTATCCACCCTGGGTCTCAGCTTCATCGTTTCAAACCTCGTCATTATTTCATTAATTGGTTTTTCGAGTGAGCTTGATATTATGGAGTCTGTATTTGAGACCGAGTTTAAACAGATAGACATTGTTGAGACAGGCAGGCGAATCGCCGGGGGACCACGCAATGTGTTAATAAATAGCACCAAGTTCGATGTGAAACCGAACATGGAGCTAAATAGTCTGCAGAATAATTCCAAACGAATTGGAGGAGACAAAGTTGACAATAAAAACCAGCAAAAGCGACCTCTTGAAACGGAACGCGTCGTCAACAAAGACAGAAAGGAATTGCCTGAAAAACCCGGGCCTCTATACAGTGATGACGTCATAAATCCATACCCGTTCAAACTTATGAGAAGTCCTAGTGAATGTAGAAGTGTATCTCCACCAAACGGCAATGTGTTTTTACTCATTCTAGTTGCATGTCGGCATAAAGAAGTCGAGGACAGGAGTCTGATTCGGAAGACATGGGGTAAGGTCAAAGTTCACAAGGGAAAGTCCATTTTGGTAAGATTTCTAGTTGGCTTGTCGCACACGCCGGAAGTGGAGAGTATGATTGAGAAAGAGATGTCTGAGTTTGGAGACATCATCCAAGGAGACTTTGTGGATTCTTACCGCAATATGACTATAAAAGTGTTGATGGGGTTAAAGTGGGCGGGGCTTATGTGCCCAAAAGCCACCTACGTTATGAACTTGGATTCTGACATGTTTGTGAACGTGTACAATCTTGTGTCGTTGTTGCAGGACTCCCCACGCGAGAAGTATGCAAAAGGTAACTTCAAACTCTCCACAAAACCAATACGTGATAGTTACATGGATTGGTACACGCCAGTGGAACTGTACCCAGAGAGTACATATCCGCCATATTTAAATGGACCTGCCTACGTCATGTCAGGTGACCTTCCAGGACGCATATTTAACGAGTCTGTACATGTGCGGTACATACCTTGGGATGACGTCTTCATTGGCCTCGTTATGAAGAAGATTGAAGTGATGCCAGTCCGAGGAAACCATTTTGAAGATTATCCTAATCTAAAACGTCCTCGCGATGTACTCAAAGCAATTAGGAGAGGGATCGCAACACACGTGGGACACCAGGAGAAGCCGCAAGCTATGTTTTTGGAAATATGGACTAAAATTTCAAGAAACTTAAAACACTAGAATCCTGTCAGAATGCCAGGAAAAGTCAAAGTTCAAAGGTTGCTGCAACTGAAATAAGCTTGATTTGATCACCTTGTCAAATATTGTCTGCAAAATCCTCAATCGTATTTAGTTTTGTTTTCTTCTTACTATATTGTAACTGTATCATTAGTACAAAGAACAAATTGGAGAACTTTACTTTCTATCTGTGACTATAATCAATACTTATTTATTACGTCAGAGTTACGACCCTACAATTTTTCCAACGGCCGATTATGACTGAAACACCACTGTTTTATTCCCGACAACAACAAAAAATTCCGTTTTATAAAGTCAGGGTTTGTAAATTGTCAAAGACCAAAGACTTGGTTTTATCTGTTTGCTTAAAGATAAGAAAGTTTGCACTTCTCTCCCAACAAATATTGTACCATCGAAATTTTGCAAGACATTGGTATAATTTTTCTAACAACTACCCGTCAGAATTGACCTGAGTCCTGGGACCCATGCAGCTGGGGGCGTGACCAAAGACCAAAGACTCGGTTCTATCTATATTCCTAAAGTTCAGAAAGTTTGCACTTCTCCCAACAAATTTTGTACCATCGAAACTTGGCAAGACACTGGTATAATTTTTCTAACAACTACCCGTCAGAGTTGACCTGAGTCCTGGGACCCATGCAGCTGGGGGCGTGACCCATTTCTGGGTCAAGCTGACCTTGGAAAATGGTGACATATTGAACCCGAAACGGGTCAGGACCCCTGGGTTCCGGAACCGGGCAAAATCTGAACCGGGTTTTTAGGGCGTACCCTGGTTGTTTGGTGATGCGCTTATACCACCAAATAACTATAACCCCGATGAAACGTGCACACGTAAACTAAAGGCTATCATTGGCTGATAGCCCCACCCCCTTAGTTACGCCACTGCGAGTGGCTGTTCAACCATCAAATTTCATCAAGGTAGGCCTACTGTTATAACTTAGTAGAAATTCAACTAAAAATCATTGCAGAAATTTCGACTTGAATGCTTATAAATGAAATACATTGATAAAAACGAGCCTGAATGAGAAGACCAAAACGAAATCGCATCCAAATGTAGCTAAAAAGAAACCCCTATTTTGATCGAGTTAGTGAAAATGCATACATTTTGAGTGCCTTGAAATTGAAATAATTATTATGAAATGGGACTCAGCAAACTTAGTATTTTTGGCCAATTTATAGGCCGGTATTGCGAACTAATTTTACAGTGCACAATGTAACCGATAGTACAATTTACATCGTTTAATTTTTTATTTATTTATAATTTTTAGAATATATATTAACTTTAGTTCGCAATACAGGCCTATAAATTGGCCAAAAATACTTAGTTTGCTGAGTCCCAAATGCTGGACTAATTTTATTTTGCAATGACCCAATACTTTGTAAAGTGACCCCTCACTAGATTTTCTGTTAGACGTAGACTTTTAAGGCAACAATTTATGGTTTGGTCGGGTTTTGCCTGGTCTGAAGATTCCTCAAAATCTAGTCAGTTCAAATTTCAATTCAGTTCAATTCAACTCGGCATTTATTTCCATGTTGCAAAATGTACATACACGAAATTATAAAGGTCTATTGAACAGTAGATGTATAACGAACTTCCAAAAACAATAATTAAATGAGACGCAATGAAAAAGAGATGAATTTGGTGGCATATTCAAAGGACAAAGTCTTGTAGAGAAATGCCTTTGCAACAAAATACTGCACTTCTGAACAGAACTTAAGTAACCACAGAACGACAGACAGGGACGAAACAGGACAAACAAACAGAGCAAACGCTACCTAAACGAGTTAGGACGGACCAAGAAGGTAAATCATAACTAGAAACTTATAGAGGTTGGGGATTTTTTTTAAAGAAGAAGCTTCTGTAGATAATAAGAGACAAGATGTTTGTTTGTAGGAGTCATAAAACAACCCACAGACATGGACTGTCACTTTCCCACGCCGACTCGGTTGTATATGTATGCTTAAAGATAAAAAAGTTTGCACTTCTCTCCCAATAAATTTTGTACCATCGAAACTTGGCAAGACACTGGTATAATTTTTCTAACATCTACCCGTCCGAATTGACCTGAGTCCTGGGACCCATGCAGCTGGGGGCGTGACCATTTTCTGGGTCAAGCTGACCTTGGAAAATGGTGACATATTGAACCCGAAACGGGTCAGGACCCCTGGGTTCCGGAACCGGGCAAAATCTGAACCGGGTTCTTAGGGCGTACCCTGGTTGTTTTGGTGATGCGCTTATACCACCAAATAACTATAACCTCTGTGCACTGGCCGCAATCGATTGATGAAACGTGCACACGTGAACTCAAGGCTATATCATTGGCTGAGAGTCATTCGCAGCGCGCACACGCGTGTACGTTTCCATTGTTTGTCATCAAAGATGGCAGTCAGTGACGTCATGTACAATGCATCTATTTAAATACACATGTGTATATAGTTTAGGCAAACAGGCACATAAGCAACATTCAGCATTAACACAAAAAAACACAAAACAAAACATATGACGAAATCTCCACAAATCTAGGGCAGGTGCACGTGTTTTTAGCTACATGGGGGATTGTGTCCACCTTGGACCAACTCAAGTGTATTGTTATCTCCTATTTGTTTGTTTGTGTTAATTCTCGGCATGATATAGAAAGAATGATAAAGAGATCAATAGTGGAGTCTATTTGACAACAGATGTTGCCTACGGACAGATTGGTTCATTTTGATTCAAGTTAATTATATCAGTATTAAAACGTGGGAACACCTTTGCAAGTGTACATGGTGGGCAGTTGTCTGATGTTGATTTGCCAAGTAGAGTCAGAATATGTTACGGTAAAGGTATGTTTCCAAAGGTATTTTCGATTAATGCTATTACGGCTGCCGTCCCATTTGGTTTTAAATGGGACGGAACATTGGGATATTTGTTTGTTTGTTGGTTTGTTGGTATGTTTGTTAAGGGTGTTTGTTTGTTGTTTTGTTTGTTTGTTTGTTTGTTGGGGTGTTGGGGTGTTTGTTTGTTTATTTGTTGGGGTGTTTGTGTGTTTGTTTGTTTGTTGTGTTGTTTATTTGTTTGTTGGTTTGTTTGTTTGTTTGTTTGTTTGTTTGTTTGTTTGTTTGTTTGTTTGTTTGTTTGTTTGTTTGTTTGTTTGTTTGATTGATTGTTTTGTTGTTGTTGTCGTTGTCGTTGTCGTTGTCGTTGTCGTTGTGGTTGTCGCTGTCGTTTTCTTCTTAAGTAGCTTTATGAAATTGGGCCCAGATTCTTTGCATTGGCCGCCATCTTTAATTACAAACAAAGGAAACATGTACGCGCTGCGCAGGACTCCCAGCCAATGGTAGCTCTTCTTTGACTTCGTTGAGGGGACTATTTTGAGCTTGTGAGACTAATGTACATTGGTGAATTGTTGTTTGCCCACAGAGTTTAGCATCAGATATTCTCCTTTGCCTGCACCACGCACCAACATCATGCTGTCAAAACCTGACTATATCTGTGTATCCACCCTGGGTCTCAGCTTCATCGTTTCAAATCTCGTCATTATTTCATTAATTGGTTTTTCGAGTGAGCTTGACCTTATGGAGTCTGTATTTGAGACCGAGTTTAAACAGATAGACATTGTTGAGACAGACAGGCAAAACGCCGGGGGGCCACGCAATGTGTTATTAAATAGCTCCAAGTTCGATGTGAAACCGAACATGGAGCTAAATAGTCTGCAAAATAATTCCAAACGAAATGGAGGAGACAAAGTTGACAATAAAAACCCACCAAAGCGACCTCTTGAGACGGAACGCGTTGTCAACAAAGACAAAAAGAAATTGCCTAAAAAACCCGGGCCTCTATACAGTGATGACGTCATAAATCCATACCCGTTTAAACTTATGAGAAGTCCTAGTGAATGTAGAAGTTTATCTCCACCAAACGGCAATGTGTTTTTACTCATTCTAGTTGCATGTCGGCATAAAGAAGTCGAGGACAGGAGTCTGATTCGGAAGACATGGGGTAAGGTCAAAGTTCACAAGGGAAAGTCCATTTTGGTAAGATTTCTAGTTGGCTTGTCGCACACGCCGGAAGTGGAGAGTATGATTGAGAAAGAGATGTCTGAGTTTGGAGACATCATCCAAGGAGACTTTGTGGATTCTTACCGCAATATGACTATAAAGGTGTTGATGGGGTTGAAGTGGGCGGGGCTTATGTGCCCAAAAGCCACCTACGTTATGAACTTGGATTCTGACATGTTTGTGAACGTGTACAATCTTGTGTCGTTGTTGCAGGACTCCCCACGCGAGAAGTATGCAAAAGGTAACTTCAAACTCTCCACAAAACCAATACGTGACAGTTACATGGATTGGTACACGCCTGTGGAACTGTACCCAGAAAGTACATATCCGCCATATTTAAATGGACCTGCCTACGTCATGTCAGGTGACCTTCCAGGACGCATATTTAACGAGTCTGTACATGTGCGGTACATACCTTGGGATGACGTCTTCATTGGCCTCGTTATGAAGAAGATTGAAGTGATGCCAGTCAGAGGAGACCATTTTGAAGATTATCCTAATCTAAAACGTCCTCGTGATGTACTCAAAGCAATTAGGAGAGGGATCGCAACACACGTGGGACACCAGGAGAAGCCGCAAGCTATGTTTTTGGAAATATGGACTAAAATTTCAAGAAACTTAAAACACTAGAATCCTGTCAGAATGCCAGGAAAGGTCAAAGTTCAAAGGTTGCTGCAACTGAAATAAGCTTGATTTGATCACCTTGTCAAATAATGTCTGCAAAATCCTCAATCGTATTTAGTTTTGTTTTCTCCTTATTATATTGTAACTGTATCATTAGTACAAAGAACAAATTGGAGAACTTTACTTTCTATCTGTGACTATAATAAATAGTTATTTATTACGTCAGAGTTACGACCCTACAATTTTTCCAACGGCCGATTATGACTGAAACACCACTGTTTTATTCCCGACAACAACAAAAAATTCCGTTTTATAAAGTCAGGGTTTGTAAATTGTCAAAGACCAAAGACTCGGTTTTATCTGTATGCTTAAAGATAAGAAAGTTTGCACTTCTCTCCCAACAAATTTTGTACCATCGAAATTTTGCAAGACATTGGTATAATTTTTCTAACAACTACCCGTCAGAATTGACCTGAGTCCTGGGACCCATGCAGCTGGGGGCGTGACCAAAGACCAAATACTCGGTTCTATCTGTATGTCTAAAGTTCAGAAAGTTTGCACTTCTCCCAACACATTTTGTACCATCAAAACTTGGCAAGACACTGGTATAATTTTCTAACAACTACCCGTCAGAATTGACCTGAGTCCTGGGACCCATGCAGCTGGGGGCGTGACCAATTTCTGGGTCAAGCTGACCTTGGAAAATGGTGACATATTGAACCAAAACGGGTCAGGACCCCTGGGTTCCGGAACCGGGCAAAATCTGAACCGGGTTCTTAGGGCGTACCCTGGTTGTTTGGTGATGCGCTTATACCACCAAATAACTATAACTCCCGTGCAGTGGCCGCAATCGATTGATGAAACGTGCACACGTGAACTCAAGGCTATCATTGGCTGAGAGTCACGCGCAGCGCGCACACGCGTGTACGTTTCCATTGTTTGTCATCAAAGATGGCAGTCAGTGACGTCATGTACAATGCATCTATTTAAATACACATGTGCATATAGTTTAGGCAAAAAGGCACATAAGCAACATTCAGCATTAACACAAAAAAACACACAAAACAAAACATATGACGAAATCTCCACAAATCAAGGGCAGGGGTCAGGTGCACGTGCTCTTAGTTACATGTGCCCACTTTGGACCAACTCAAGTGTATTGTTATCTCCTATTTGTTTGTTTGTGTTAATTCTCGGCATGATGTAGAAAGAATGATAGAGAGATCAATAGTGGAGTCTATTTGACAACAGATGTTGCCTACGGACAGATTGATTCATTTTGATTCAAGTTAATTATATCAGTATTAAAACGTGGGAACACCTTTGCAAGTGTACATGGTGGGCAGTTGTCTGATGTTGATTTGCCAAGTAGAGTCAGAATATGTTACGGTAAAGGTATGTTTCCAAAGGTATTTTCGATTAATGCTATTACGGCTGCCGTCCCATTTGGTTTTAAATGGGACGGAACATTGGGATATTTGTTTGTTTGTTGGTTTGTTGGTATGTTTGTTTGTTGTTCTGTTTGTTTGTTTGTTGGGGTGTTGGGGGTGTTTGTTTGTTTGTTTGTTTGTTTGTTTGTTTGTTGGGGTGTTTGTGTGTTTGTTGGTTGTGTTGTTTATTTGTTTGTTTGTTTGTTTATTTATTTATTTTTTATTTTTTGTCGTTTTTGTTGTCGTTGTCGTTGTTGCTGTCGTTTTCTTCTTAAGTAGCTTCATGAAATTGGGCCCAGATTCTTTGCATTGGCCGCCATCTTTAATTACAAACAAAGGAAACATGTACGCGCTGCGCAGGACTCCCAGCCAATGGTAGCTCTTCTTTGACTTCGTTGAGGGGACTGTTTTGAGCTTGTGAGACTAATGAGACTAATGTACATTGGTGAATTGTTGTTTGCCCACAGAGTTTAGCATCAGATATTTTCCTTTGCCTGCACCACGCACCAACATCATGCTGTCAAGAACTGACTATATTTATGTATCCACCCTGGGTCTCGCCTTCATCGTTTCAAACCTCGTCATTATTTCATTAACTGACTGTTCGATTGAGCTTGATGTTATGGAGTCTGTATTTGAGACCGAGTTTAAACAGATAGACATTGTTGAAACAGGCAGGCAAATCGCCGGGGGGCCACGCAATATGTTATTAAATAGCTCCAAGTTCGACGTGAAACCGAACATGGAGCTAAATAGTCTGCAAAATAATTCCAAACGAAATGGAGGAGACAAAGTTGACAATAAAAACCAGCCAAAGCGACCTCTTGAGACGGAACGCGTCGTCAACAAAGACAAAAAGGAATTGCCTGAAAAACCCGGGCCTCTATACAGTGATGACGTCATAAACCCATACCCGTTTAAACTTATGAGAAGTCCTAATGAATGTAGAAGTGTATCTCCACCAAACGGCAATGTGTTTTTACTCGTTCTAGTTGCATGTCGGCATAAAGAAGTCGAGGACAGGAGTCTGATTCGGAAGACATGGGGTAAGGTCAAAGTTCACAAGGGAAAGTCCATTTTGGTGAGATTTCTAGTTGGCTTGCCGCGCACGCTGAAAGTGGAGAGTATGATTGAGAAAGAGATGTCTGAGTTTGGAGACATCATCCAAGGAGACTTTGTGGATTCTTACCGCAATATGACTATAAAGGTGTTGATGGGGTTGAAGTGGGCGGGGCTTAAGTGCCCAAACGCCACCTACGTTATGAACTTGGATTCTGACATGTTTGTGAATGTGTACAATCTCGTGACATTGTTGCAGGACTCCCCGCGCGAGAAATTTGCAAAAGGTATCCTCAAACTCTCCACAAAACCATTACGTAAAAGGTACTCGAAATGGCACACGCCAGTGGAAATGTACCCAGAAAGTACGTATCCGCCATATTTAAATGGACCTGCCTATGTCATGTCAGGTGACCTTCCAGGACGCATATTTAACGAGTCTGTACATGTGCGGTACATACCTTGGGATGACGTGTTCATTGGCCTCGTTATGAAGAAGATTGAAGTGATGCCAGTCAGAGGAGACCATTTTGAAGATTATCCTAATCTAGGACGCACCTATGAAGTATTTAACTCAATAAGTAATGGGATAGCAGCATACATACGACATCAGAGACAGGCGGAACCTGTTTTCATAGAAATATGGAACAATATTTCGAGGAGTGTGAGCCACCATTGATTGCCATAAATTAAAAACTCTCGTCAGAATCCTGCGCAATCAGGTGAGGTCATAGTTCAAATGTTTGTTCAGGAGAGGTCATAGTTCAAATGTTTGCTCAAGAGAGATCATAGTTCAAATGTTTGCTCAAGAGAGATCATAGTTCAAATGTTTGCTAAGGTGAGGTCATAGTTCAAATGTTTGCTTATAGGGAGGTCATAGTTCAAATGTTTGCTCAGGAGCGGTCCTAGTTCAAACGTTTGCTAAGGTGAGGTATTAGTTCAATTGTTTGCTAAGATGAGGTCATAGTTCAAAGAATTTAATCAACATGCTTTGCTATCAAAGTAGGAATTATGAAAGTATGGATTTGTTCTAAGAAAATGTTATAAAATACAGTTTTACGGGACCGAAGACTTGCCACATTAATAAAGAAGTCCCGCTCTTATCGTGTACGTACTTGATAACTCTCATGTCCGTACACGATAAATTTAGACTTATTATAAACGATAAGTCTAAGGTCATCATGTACATACATGTTGAGTCCAGTTTATCGTGTACATACGATACCTATCATGTACGTCGTGTAAGTGCACGATAAGTCTGGAGTCATCGTGTACGTACGTGATGAATATCGTGCACGAAATCTCGAGTTGGTACTCTATTCATGGTTCCTATCAGAACCTCCACAGCTCACAGATATTTTTATGTTACCGCGAACCAGTTTTTTTTTTAATAATCCATCCTTGAACTTGAGGGTAAAACACTGGTCTGGAAAAACTAGGTTGCTCACTTTCTCCCACAATTGACGTCACAATTACAATAGACGCAGGTTTACATCGATCATCCTCATTTGAATTGACCCTGTGCAGTCGTTCTTGCTGTTGTTCATGTTGTAATCGATCAATCGATATTGGAGGAACTTGTGAATGCAAAATAAATCAAAAGTATTGTTTAAAAAAATCGCAGCTGTTTTTGTGAAAACGTGTGTTCGAAGCTTAGATTGGTATTACCTATAATTGTTTTAATTTATACGTGAGGATACCATAATCACGCAAGCAGTTTGCTGGAATGCAGAGTTGGTCGAGCGATCGTTGAAACAGGTAGGTCTTTTAAATATATATATATATATATATATTGTAATTGACAAAGCATGCCAAGTGGTTGCCTTGAATGGATATAATTTATTCCTGTCTACGTTTTCTTTCAATTCAATATAACATTTATTTATATACTCCCACATAAATCCACATAATTTGGGTTTGAACAAAGAAAATTGACCGGAGTGGGTCCGCAAACATAGGGCTTGATAGCTTATAGAGCACAGGTACGTTCAATACGGAGGTCGTTGGTTCAAGTCCCACTCCGGTTAATATTTAGATTTTTGTTCAAATCTAAATTATTTAAAATCTACTCAGTCAGTTTCCCTTGTGGTTTATTACTTGAAATAATCCCATACATTATAAAACAATGAATCCGAAACCAATGGACATAATTATATACAGACAAAAGTATAACCAATAATGAGAAGATTAACACATGTATTACGCACACATGGAATAAATGATAGATGTGAAGCGTGTAAACACACCATGATGCCATTGGACAGTTCTGAACAGTCTGTTCGTAAACAAATTTCGGTGACCTTGCCAAAACACGGTAGTTTCTCAGAAATTCCAAGTTCCTTATAGACTGTGCAGGTCTCGCGCGAATTTGAACATTTTTGGATGCGTTGTAGTACGCGAGTTTGCATCCGCGCTAAAGCAACGTACGATGGGACCAAAAGTGGTCCCAAAGATGTTCAAATATTTACCACATAGAATAGCAAATATTAAAATACTCTAGGTTGAATCTCTGACAAAAAAGAAGTGTTTTTACCATCAATGATCATCACTCTAGGAATTGTACAACAAATCACTTACAACCAGTTCAGACAGGCGCTCCAGTGGCGTACCTAACGACTATAGGTTAACCCCACATAA
>JAMKCF010000222.1:0-43727 GCA_023634235.1 Pisaster brevispinus
ATTATTTTCCCGATTTCTTCATTGGACTTTTTACATTTGTCGGGTTTTGATTTTCGGGATGCCGCGGTCGAAATGGAACATTCGTGTACCCGCACAATTTGCTGAAGGCAGCCGCAAATTGTGCGTGAAAAACTTGCTAAAGAAATAAGTTTTGGCCATATTGCAGGCCCATTTGCTACCCATGTGCTTGTGCTTATTATGCTCATGTGCTTATTTCTTTGCCCAAAGTAACAGTCCCGCCAAGGTTGAGTAAACGCTCAGTACATTGGTTTTCTTGTCACTAAGTTTTAGAACTGGTTGAGTGATTAGTGTTCTATTAAGTACTGTTTTTAACACGTTGACTGCCGCCTACGAGTATATTCGTAGTAACAGGTGTAACGGATTCTGCCAGTACGAGTATACTCGTAGAGAATGAAAGGTTTTTGTATTTTTGTATTGTTAATTGAATACACTGGCATCACTGAGAACGCAACAAATACGCTTCTGGCAGTGGTGAGGACATACATCCTTAAAATTTGTATGTTCAAATTATTTTTTGGGAGTGTTTTTGCTGTTGGTATGCGCGCATGCGCACCACACTTGGCAAATGGGAACGCCCTACGAATCTATGACCGGCAGTCTACGTGTTAAGCCTAAAAGTTGTCTTTTTGACAATGCGTTTGTTGGTTGCACATGTAACTGTGGAATGTGTTGCACTGTTGTTCGGGAAAATACATGCTATTACCGTTGGTTGATATAACAGGGTAGAGCATAAGCCCTTGCTGCATTTAAACATCAAATACTTTTCAAATGATACAGTTGCTAAATGTGTTGATGTTGTGTTAGCACAAGGTTTATAGGTCAGAGTTGATAGACTCGCATCAGTCCATACACATACAGGCCCGCGAGAGCGGGGGGTGCTGTGGGTGCTGCAGCACCCCTACCAAAAATGACGGGGGTGCTGGAATATGCTATAGCACCCCTACTTTTCGAACGTTAATGTTCGTTGTAACATAATAACTAATTTTAACTCACCCCTAAAATCCCTGAAAAATGTGTAACACTTTATAACAAATCAATGTTTAATGATAGATAAATAAGGATAGGTAAATGATGGCGCTGTCCCATTCAGTGACGCTCCAACACTGTTGACTTGAGATATACACAAAAAACTGTAATTAAATTTTTTACGAGTTTTATGGGTAGGGTCGACATCTGGGTATTATGTTTGTAATTTTGTCAGGTTGACCGGGTTAGTTGACAAACATAAAAGGGACCAAAGGAACCGATTGACAGATGTATCAATAAATGGATTGTTATGAGAGACCGCAAGGATATTTTTTTCAGATCCTCTCTTTGTAGCAATAACACGTTTTCATGCCTTCTTGGCAATCATCAGTTGCGTGTGGGTATTAGAATCCGTGGGTCTCATGTCTCGTTAGAGACATTATTTGTCTGTAATTCGCTTGGGTTCAGGCAAATGTAGTTAATCCGAATGCGGATATTTAATCCTGAGTTGAGTTTTCAGTATATGTGACCTGTTCTTCCAGTAAGGAGATTAGGATGTTTAGTGTTTCGTCCGGGTCTACAAAACCCGAATCATCAGGGGGTGGGGCAAACTGTTTGGGGGTTTGACCCCGGTTTAGTTTTGCTCTGATCAACTTTTCCCTTATGTTTTGATCTTTTCTGTACGCAATGAAAGGGGGATCTGGAAAGAGGACATCTGTTGCAATAGAGGAAATATATTTGGAGGGGACTTTTTATTTACTCATTGTGACTGCAAACTGGAAGTAAAAGGATATCCCAGTTGGGATATGTGGTGACAGGGATATGGTGAATCAAATTTTTAAGAAACGAAAATACTGCTGTATACATTTATACTAACATGAATAAAAAAAGAATTAAATTGAAACAAATTTTTAAAAAGTTTTTCGCTGTATTTTATTTCCACTTATTTAAATCTGTTCTTAATAACTGCTGAACGATTTGTGAGAATTACCTGTGTCTTGTCCGTTTGTTTATGTTATTTATTTATTTATTATTATTTTTGTAGGGTCTTTAAGAAAGCAGGGTGAAAGAAATGAATCTACTAATGTTTGTCGGAACATAGCTGTCGATGCTGTTTTAAAAAAGAACAACTTATGTAGAATATAGGGGGCCTACAGTGCTGTATTTCCTTTGTGTTTGTATTAAATAAAATGCATTGTGGGGTTATTATTTTTTTAAATTGCCGATAATATCCCACCTCCAAAAGGTACATTTAAGTGCCAAATAATGGCTCAGAATGCACGACAGAGCATCTAGGACCCCAAAACTTCCGGGGCCCTTAAGCGGGCCCCGGACCCCACGCCGTAATGGCTTCGCACTCCGCGCTCGCCGATTCTCTGGAAAATCCAGCACCCCTTGGAAAAAATGTGCTCTCGCGGGCCTGCCCTGTACACATACGTGCTCAAGCGTTAATGTAAACATGGCTTTAATCATTCCTTCATTTGCATATTATTGAGCTACATGTAATTCTGGTTAAATCTAAATGTTACACAATCACTAGGTAATTTCTTGTGACATATCTATTGTTTTGATTTTCGTTGTAGTTAATCTGTGTCTAATCACCATGTACGGCTACATAAGTTTGTAACAGAAGTCTGTGCTACAATAAAGTTTCTGGATTTGCAGCTCACAGCATTGTTGTTATTGTAATGCAGGAATTAATGTGAGCAGGGCTCTCCTGGTTAACTATATAACTATAACTGTTCGGGTGAACGTGTGCCGGAGCAGAGGGCGAGTGTAGACGTCAATGAATAAATGGTGGTACAACAAACAAACGTTTCGGCCAAACTTCAATAATAATTTATTTGACGGATATAACGATTGCAAATACACAGGTACAACAAATCTAGCTGGTAGATATACGAGAGGCGAGTCTCTGATGTATTGAGCAAGTTGGAGCACTCAAGAATGAGAGTCCGAACATGAACACTTTAAAAAGAGAATTTGGGGGATGTTATATAGGGTTTCTGGAGGTGGGGTGTATCTAGATTTAGCAATGATGTCACAGAGAAAATACATAAGTTCAGTGACATCATTTGAATATAATAAGTTTGGATGAGGTAATGGTCAGTAGGGGAGTTATGGTCAGTGCCTTGGGGAACCTTGGGGTTATAGCCTAGGAATGTGTGTGGTGTGTTTTACAAGATAAGGGAGTGAGCTTTGAAGTGAAATAGACCACCTGTCAACAATGTTACGATTACAGGGGATAGGGAGAATGGTGAATAAAATGAGCCTTACATTATCTTTGGCAGATTCAACATGGTTAATTTTCTTAAAAAGAAATGAAATGCATGCGGATTACCGGGCCATTTCCACAATAAACACAAAAGATAAACCACTCTGAGCACATTTTACTGTTTTCATATTCCATGTCAGTTAGTCAGTTCATTTTGGAAGTTTTTGAGAAAAGGAAGTGAATTTAAGTGAATGATAAATTAAGTTGATGTCCAAGGTTGTTTTTGTTTTTTTTACAATTCTTATTTTATATTGATACTGTCTTTTACTGACTATTACCACCCAAAATATATCCAGTGCCTTTAATGTCAGGAATGTGGGCTTTCTAGCCAAAGCTGTAATACAATTTACCTGTATACGCTATCTGCTGAATCAACTCAGACACCAGATCTTTGAATATCTTTGAATATTAAAAAATTTAAAAGCTGTTTTTTTCACTTTGATTGTTGATACCCAGTTGTGTACACTACATGACCCAGAAGTCAAGATACCATGACATTAACAACCATATCCTTGCTCTATGGAAGGACACTGAGCTGTAATACAATTTACCTGTATACAATATTTGCTGAATCAACTCAGACACCAGGTCTTTGGAAAACTTGAATATAAAAAAATATAAAAAACTGTTCCAGTTTTTCACTTTGATTGTCCATACCCAGTTATGCATGACCCTGAATTCAAAGCACCATGACATCAACAACCATATCCTTGCTCTATGGAACGACACAGACAGTTATTTTTAGTCTGTGTGCACTAACCAGAACCATAAATATGATTTTGATCCTGATCCCAATCCTACTCGCTCTCTCTAATCTTAACCCTTGTCAAACATTGTTCTTGATCTTGAACTTCCCCCTGTAGTAGCCTTTGTACCCTATATCCTCTATTGAACTAAAATTTAATTTGCATACCAATGTCTATAGCTGTAAACGGCTAAACTCGGCCGTATGGCCCCTGGTGGGGTCCAGGGGCAAAGCCCAGGTGGGCCATCCAGAAGCTATGGGCTTTTAGCATGTTGAATATTTAGCTGACGTTAACGGGAGTGTAGGCCTTAGATCACTCTTGTATGGCATTGCAAGTCATCCGCATACTTTTTGTACACTTCGACATGTAGAAGCAATCTTACGAACGAATACGCAACAATATTTAATTTAAAAATCCTGTAGTTTCTGATTTTTTCTGTGTCTGTTATCACCGTAAAACCAAAGGCAGTAAACATGGATGCCGAAGCAGCATTCTGGGAGATTTTCGCGGATGCTGACTCGGCAGAATCAGAGTTTGAGGATGCCTTAGGAAGCGACAGCGACGATAATTCTTCAGTTATGTCTACTGACAATGTGGCAGATATCGAAAACATGTCTATTGACGACAATGGGGCCGAATCTGATGACGACGACGGCATCGTTCCTGTGCAAGGAGGGGAACGAGGTAGATTAGTACAAGGTGGTGCTTTTCGGCATGCTTTACCAAGGGCCTACAATCATCACATGGCTGATGGAATTCAACGGATGTAATTTTAATGATTGTGCAAAAAGATTCCAGCTGGAGGGAAACAGTGTGTGTAGGGAATGGTAGCGTGCATAGGGTTAATGGAGCTTTCCCGTAATGTTTTGTAGGATTTACACTTTTACCGCAATACTCAACAATCTAGACTTTACTACAGTAATTAGCTTTGTGGCTTCTTCTATTACACAACAAGCACACATGCACATCTTTGTCATGTCATACAGTAGGTTTGATTTTAATAAAATGACAACACAAAGGATTAACCTGGACGAAAGAAACAAATATTTTACAATAAAAATTGAAGGTTTCCCACAGTGATCTTCACAATGGAATCAATCGATATCAGATAAGGCACACCGTTAGATAACACGCACTGGGGTTTTTTCCTCTTGAAAGTCAGATAAGAAGTGTCTGGTACACAGGATATTACGATATGCAGTTGACTCTCGTTAATACGAGGTCCGCCGGACTGGCCCGTTTTCCTCATATTATCCGAACCTCGTCTTAAACGCAGCGCACTATTTACACGTACACGTCGTCATAGTGCATACACTACACACGTGTCTAGGCTAGAACGGAGCGGTTTGCTTCCTAGTACAGTTCTTACGAGCATCCTGTACACAAACATTTTCAATGATAAGTGCATTTTTGTTGACTATGATCATAGAAATTTAATATTGTGTATAACTCAAGATAAAAATCATAGCAAAGTCATGTCAAACTTGCCGTTCATGTGACCATGTTACAGATTCGATACTGCGTAGCGCCTATGCTGAAAGTTGTTTTCGCTGGTAACCGTCAGTGTGTAAGCGAAGTAGCATATTTCAGCGAAATGTTTCTGGTTTTGGGATCAGACAGAACCAAGTAGCCGGTCGATCCGATAAATAGTTTGGCAACAAGAATATTATTTCCAAACCTTGACTGAACGGTAAGCTTTTACGCAACAATATTTTTCAGATCTCCCTACAAAAGTATGAAAAACAATACATTTTGTCATCATGGGGCCGCACAAATACCTCGTATTATCCGTGTTGTCGTTATGGCCGTGCTCGTATCTTCCGTTTTTTAAGACATAGAAACACGCATGGGGGAGTTTGAGACCGGTGAAATACCTCTTATTAACCGGCGTCTCGTATCTTCCAAGCTCGTATTAACGAGAATCGACTGTACTGCATTTCTTTTCAAATAAATTACGCAAAATGCTTCTGTTTCAGTCTCATTGTTTGTTAATAATGCCCAACGCTCACGTTTGCACACAACCAGGCCGGTCAAGTTTGAGTCAACTTAAGAAAGAAGATTTTGGCAACCTGTTTTTTAAACCAATTGACACTTAATTGACACTTTTCATTAGATTTTGGCCATCAAAATTTATAACTTTCCTTATTGTGCCATTTTTATTTTAAGTTGATGAAGCGATGTTTCACATGTACGGCATGCTTTGCAAACACATTCTCACAGTGTCTGTTTTACAACTGCATTCCATCACATAAAGCATTAGAAAAACTGCAGAGCCAGACAGAGTAGAATGTGTGCTACATTATGTCTGTGTCTAGACTGTAAATGCATTGCAAATGTTGGTACATGAACACTACCATGGAGCCAGACATTATCCTTTGATGCATGTGTTTTATCGAATCTTACATGTGCAAAAGCAGAAATTGTTTATTATTTAGCGCCAAGATTTTTCATTTTCAAGAATGGGTCTTTAACTGCCCCTCTTTGTCATCACGGCTCTTGGTTTTTAACGCTCTTTGGGCTTTTAAAACATAATAACTAGTTGTTTTTCAGAAAAAAATTACATCATTTGGCCGTGCGCTACACATAAGATTGGTGCTACTTCGTTGACAAGTTTTTTTCACATTTGAGGTTAGTGCGCGCCATGTGATGGAATGGTTAATTGAACCTCAGTGTTAGTTCATGGCATCAACAATTTTCAGTTTAGGTGCGCAGTTGCAATGCCTCATTATCGTAATAAAAAAGTAAAGCTCCTGAAGAATTGAAACTTCAGGGTATAGGCCTCAGTTAACATTGTTTAAATATAACAAACAAAATGAAAACTGAAAAAACTGCATGCTAGTGTAATTCATTTTCTCACTCACAGATAAAATACAAATTCATTGGACACACACAACTGTTGTGGTGCCACCTTGGCTAGTTTTGTCATGTTGGGTGGGCTTGCTAAACCCTGTCCAGTTGGTCTTTTTATGACCTTGCACATTTTTTCCAGGGTTTTCCCGGGGTGTCCGTTTGCAATGGGCGGGGCTCCCTAATTCAACCAATCAAATGCAGTTACGTAAAACAACAGCGTCGCCACGCTGCATTTGTGCGGGAACTTCACTTCGGTTCAGCTTCCGACCAAGTCAACACCAAAATTTTGTCCCACCTGCGCCCCTTCAATAACCCCAGTTGTTGAGGCTTTTTATGCGCGTTTGGCATTTCCTGATAGGGAAGTGGACTGCCACTGCCTGCGGGGGTCGGGTAATTGTTAAACTTACACATGTAAGTGGTAATCAATATTAGTAATGATTTCAGGATATGTTTAACTTTAACACTGTAGCACCTCTCATTTCCGTTGGGGCTATATTTGTGTACATTCCAATTGCGTGTACAAGCGATGGAAGAATATTTAATGGCTTTCAGGCCCTTACATGTACCTTAATGTTATAATAACTCTTGCTTGCACCTTCTATTTCAAGTGGGGCTATAGCAGTACTGTAATGCAACTGCGTGTACAAGCGGTGCGATCACATAGAACATTGATGCCTATTTGACATGTAAGAAGTAACCCCCTCTTGTCTGTGGTTTGTGGGCAAGTGTGTTTGCCCACATTTGTTTATGGCAGGTTGCCAAGTAATGTTATGGCAGGTTGCCAAGTATGTGCATGGCAGGTTGCCAAGTAATCCAGGCCTGGTATTCATGTTTGTCTGTTGGGGGTTACTGTCAAATAAAGTTTGTTATTAAATAGTTACTGGTTTTTGCCCAATTGGTAATTAACCAATGTGGTGTGACAAAATAAACACAGCACTTGAAGCTGATGCCAATAAGCCAACTCAATGTGTACTGTTGTGATTTTTTGTGTCCTCAGAGAATAGCGCAGGAATTAATGTGCGCAGGGAATTGATGTTGTCCTTGGCTTTCCTGGTTTTAAAACTATAAAAACTGTTTGGATGATCGGGTGCCAAGCAAAGGGCGAGTGTCGACGTTGTTGAACAATATAAATTATTGCACAGGAAACAAACGTTTAGGTCAAACTTTAATTATAATTTATTTGACTTATTTAACAATTGAAACAACAGGTACAATAAATCTAGCTTGTACATGTAGATATCTGAGAGGCGAGTCTCTGGAGTTTGGAGCAAATCAGAGCACTCAAGAATGAGAGTCCGAATAAGAACACTTTGAATGGAGAATTTGGGGGATGTTATATAAGGTTTCTGGAGGTGGGGTATATCTAGATTTAGCAATGATGTCACAGAGAAAATACATAAGATCAGTGACATCATTTGAATATAATAAGTTTGGATGAGGTAATGGTCAGTAGGGGAGTAATGGTCAGTGCCCTGGGGGACCTTGGGGTCATAGCCTTATAGGAATGTGTGTGGTAAGTTTTACAAGATAAGGGAGTGAGCTTTGAAGTGAAATGGACCACCTGTCGACAATGTTATGATTACAGGGGATAGGGGGAATGGTGAATTTAGTGCTAGAAAATGAGCCTTACACTAGTTTGTGGCATCAGTGACAAACTGTTTTATTATTTGTGACCCGCTCTGTGAAAATGAGTCAGATGTTGACAATTTAAAGAATTGAGTTATATGCATGGCTGGAAAGAACACACCAGCAGCAGTTATTTGGTATATGTCTAAGCTTTGGGGTGTATCGTGTTGCTGAGTTACTCCTGTTTGAAATTAGTCAATATATCATTTTTTGTTAAAAACGAATTACAGGTGAAGTGACATTTTAAACTACCATTTCGCGCAAAAGGATACAAATTAGACTAAAGTATGATCACAAAATTGTTGTATTCATAGCTTTATTGCCTAAAAATAAGTGTTCTGAAAGTTAACCATGCAAATATAGATCTTAAAAAGTTTTTAAAAATATATATATTTTCCACATTGAATTGTCCATTACATAATAATGCATTGGGCGACATCTGACTCATTTTCACATTTAGAGGGACTACTTCACTTACCAGGAGGTACTCCGCTTGCCTTGGCACATTCCTTCCCCATAGCTGCTGCCAGAATAAGAATCCATAAAACCACATCCATACTGAACAAATAACACAAAAAACAATGAATATCCAAAATAAAAAGTTGACCCCTACAAATCACAAACACACACAAATGTACCCTCACACAAATCAAGGACTTTTAATTGTTTTTCAATTCTTCTTTTTTTCATGATTGAAAAGTAGTTTTGAGACCTGATTTTTATTCTGATGATTTGTTTCCCTCCAGCTTTACTTCATCTGAATAAGATGGTGTGTGACTATATTTTTATCCAATGCTCGCTCACATAAGTATAACCAACACACTGCATATTAACGCCCCCCCCCCCCCATCTTGTTGTCACCCTACATTATAAAATAAGATCACAAAAAATGAAACATCAGCTGCAAGACCTGAAAACAAGAAACCCAATTGTCTAAAGTGTCTTGTTCACACTGATTGGATTGATCTTATACATATGAGAGAGCTGTTCCGCATGTTCAGTGGAAACAAGACCTCCATTGGTCATAGAGATTGCTCCTAACCAGTTAAGAGATGGTATTACTGCAACTGCAACCAACAGTTTAATCATCAAATCAAGACTACATGTATTTCTGTAGATCTGATTATTTCTTATGTGGTCTTGCTAGATGTTTAGTGCTTCCTGTTTCAAGAGAGTAAGATTTGTATGCATACAAAGGCATACACTGTATTTGCAAAAAAAAGACAAAGAAAATGAATTAAATAAGAACTAAAGAACTGATTGGATGGCCTGTAACATTATGCTTCCTTTGTGAGCATGCACTGTCCAGCTGCAGCACTCATAAACAGGCAATTCTTGAAGTTCCATTTATGAAAGTGTTTCCTTCTAATTAAAACTATTGCCTTGACTAAGAGTTAACAGATTTGTTTTCAATTACATTTACAAAAAGTTTCCGTATCCGACAACCGCTAGCCGCTAGGCATATGAATGTGTTCAAATTGCCTTTTTCTAGCCGTATACATTCTGCCAACCTTTCCATACAGATAAGGGCAGAGTTACCTAAATTAAGTTGATAAAGTGACAGTCTGATACAGAATTTTTACATTTTTAGTTATGAAATCTTTGCCATATGATTTCATACAGTTGTCAGTCACTAACCCTATATTAAACCATACTCATTTAATCATCATAGTTTATTTTTCTTCATTCTGAACTCCATGTAGGAGGGATCAAGGGGTCTAAGCCCCCTTGCATTTCCCTTGTCTCCTCCAAGAAGCGCAATAAACTAACTTGATTCAACAGTGCTTTTTTATTATTTAGACATAATAATGGCCAGACAATGTCCAATTAAACTAGACATATTGCATTTGTGAACAAATGCCGAGCTGTTTCGTCATAACTTTTTCAAAAAATCATAAAAAATCATGTGATGACGTCATCATGACGTCATTTCAGAATTTACAAGAACTTGCCAATATCCAACAACCTACCAAGTTTCAACATGATCGCACTAACACTTAGGGAGATATATACAACATTAAAAAAGGCACCTTTAATGCCGCGTCACTTGACCCCCGATGACGTCATCGATCTGAAATTTCACACATATGATGGCTGCCTGACGATCAACATGTGTGTAAATTTTTAAGTGATTACACAAAACTTCACCACACACATCTTCAAAAAGTCCATTTTGATCAGTTTTCAACCTGCCGCTAGAGGGCGCTCTTGTGTGTTGTGACATCATCGGTATTTTTTTTTAATTACCCACCCTTGCCAGACAATAACATAGTTGAAAGCAACTTCATAACTATTTCCACTTTTGAATAACGAGGCACTTCCGGTTTCGACCGGAAGTAGAGGTCATGTGAGGTCCACACACTGAATAAAATGAAGACCTAATATATCCCTATACAATCCCGCAAACAGAAACCTACGGTCTCTTGTGGCTGATTTGTTACGGATTTTCAAATATTTAAAATAGAAACTTTTAAGATGACGTCACGTGACAGGTGATGACGTCATCATGACATCATTAGTTTTAAAATCATTATTGCACCAATGCCTTTCATCACTGAAACTTTCATTGCAATTGCTCTTTAGGAACTATGCAAAAGGCCGCTTAGAACGAACGTGCGTTATGTCAATAGCCTTTTTTACTGAAACAGACAAATAAAACTAGACATGTTGCATTTGTGCACAAATGCCGAGCTGTTTCGTCATAACTTTTTCAAATTACTCAACTGAATTTGAAAGGTTTTTTTTTATTCAAAGTAGTTATGACGTTCAAGCCTGTTTAAAAAAGAATTTGGATTATACCACGTTTTGTAAGCAATTTATGACTAAAAGGTGCAACAACAAAAAATAATAATAAAAAATCATGTGATGACGTCATCATGACGTCATTTCAGAATTTACAAGAACTTGCCAATATCCAACAATCTACCAAGTTTCAACATGATCACACTAACACTTAGGGAGATATACGACTTTTAAAAAGGCACCCTTAATGCCGCGTCACGTGACCCCCGATGACGTCATCGATCTGAAATTTCACACATATGATGGCTGCTCGACGATCAACATGTGTGTAAATTTTGAAGTGAATACACAAAACTTCACCACACACATCTTCAAAAAGTCCATTTTGATCAGTTTTCAACCTGCCGCTAGAGGGCGCTCTTGTGTGTTGTGACATCATCGGTATTTTTTTTTAATTACCCACCCTTGCCAGACAATAACATAGTTGAAAGCAACTTCATAACTATTTCCACTTTTGAATAACGAGGCACTTCCGGTTTCGACCGGAAGTAGAGGTCATGTGAGGTCACGCACACTGAATAAATTGAAGACCTAATTTATCCCTATACAATCCCGCAAACAGAAACCTACGGTCTCTTGTGGCTGATTTGTTACTGATTTTCAAATATCTAAAATAGAAACCTTTAAGATGACGTCACGTGACAGGTGATGACATCATCATGACCTCATTGTTTTGAGATCATTATTGCACCAATGCCTTTCATCACTGAAAGTTTCATTGCAATTGCTCTTTAGGAACTATGCAAATAGCCGCTTTGACCGTACATGCGTTATGTCAATAGCCTTTTTTACTGAAACAGACAAATAAAAAAAATAATAATAAAAAACTTTAACGAAAACAAGAGCTGTTTCGCAGCGCTGCGCTACGAAACAGCTAAAAATAAACTAGACATATTGCATTTGTGCACAAATGCCGAGCTGTTTCGTCATAACTTTTTCAAATTACTCAACTGAATTTGAAAGGTTATTTTTATTCAAAGCAGTTATGACGTTGAAGCCTGTTTAAAAAAGAATTTGGATTATACCACGTTTTGTAAGCAATTTATGACTAAAAGGTGCAAAAAATAGGAAAAATCATAAAAAATCATGTGATGACGTAATCATGACGTCATTTCAAAATTAACAAGAACTTGCCAATATCTAACAACCTTTCAAGTTTCAACATGATCGCACTAATACTTCGGGACTTATATGACTTAAAAAAAGGCACCTTTAATGCCGCGTCACGTGACCCCCGATGACGTCATTGATCTGAAACTTCACACATATGATGGCTGCCTGACGGTCAACATGTGTGTAAATTTTGAAGTGATTACACAAAACTTCTCCACACACATCTTCAAAAAGTCCATTTTGAACAGTTTTCAACCTGCCGCTAGAGGGCGCTCGTGTGTATTGTGACGTCATCGGTATTTTTTTTTAAATGCACACTCTTGCCAGACACTAACATTGTTGAAAGCGTTTTCATAACATTTAGCACTTTTGAATTACGAGGCACTTCCGGTTTCGACCGGAAGTAGAGGTCATGTGTGGTCACGCACACTGAATAAAATGAAGACCTAATTTATCCCTAAACAATCCCGCAAACAGAAACCTACGGTCTCTTGAGGCTGATTTGTTACGGATTTTCAAATATTTAAAATAGAAACCTTTATGATGACGTCACGTGACAAGTGATGACGTCATCATGACATCATTGTTTTAGGATCATTATTGCACCAATGCCTTTCATCACTGAAAGTTTCATTGCAATTGCTCATTAGGAACTATGCAAAAGGCCGCTTAGACCGAACGTGTGTTATCTCAATGGCCCTTTTTACTGAAACAGACAAATAAAAAAAGGAAAAAAAAAATAAACTAGACATATTGCATTTGTGCACAAATGCCGAGCTGTTTCGCCTTAACTTTTTGAAATTAATCAACCGAATATGAAAGTTTTTTGTATTCAAAGCAGTTATGACATATCAATCCTGTTTAAAAAAGAATTTGGATTATACCACGTTTTGTTAGCAATTTATGACTAAAAGGTGCAAAAAATGAAAAAATCATAAAAAATCATGTGATGACGTCATCATGACGTCATTTCAAAATTTACAAGAACTTGCCAATATCTAACAGCCTACCAAGTTTCAACATGATCGCACTAATACTTCGGGACTTATACGACTTAAAAAAAGGCACCTTTAATGCCGCGTCACGTGACCCCTGATGACGTCATTGATCTGAAACTCCACACATATGATGGCTGCCTGACGGTCAACATGTGTGTACATTTTGAAGTGATTACACAAAACTTCTCCACACACATCTTCAAAAAGTCCATTTTGATCAGTTTTTAACCTGCCGCTAGAGGGCGCTCTTGTGTATTGTGACGTCATCGGTATTTTTTTTTAATTGCCCACCCTTGCCAGACAATAACATCGTTGAAAGCAACTTCATAACTATTTCCACTTTTGAATTACAAGGCACTTCCTGTTTCGACCGGAAGTAGAGGTCATGTGAGGTCACGCACACTGAATAAAATGAAGACCTAATTTATCCCTATACAATCCCACAAACAGAAACCTACGGTCTCTTGTGGCTGATTTGTTACTGATTTTCAAATATTTAAAATAGAAACATTTAAGATGACGTCACGTGACAGGTGATGACGTCATCATGACCTCATTGTTTTGAGATCATTATTGCACCAATGCCTTTCATCACTGAAAGTTTCATTGCAATTGCTCTTTAGGAACTATGCAAAAAGCCGCTTTGACCGAACGTGCGTTATGTCAATAGCCTTTTTTACTGAAACAGACAAATAAAAAAAATAATAAAAAAAACTTTAACGAAAACAAGAGCTGTTTCGCTGCGCTGCGAAACAGCTAAAAATCATGTGATGACGTCATCATGACGTCATTTCAGAATTTACAAGAACTTGCCAATATCTAACAGCCTACCAAGTTTCAACATGATCGCACTCATACTTCGGGAGATATACGACTTCAAAAAAGGCACCTTTAATGCCGCGTCACGTGACCCCCGATGACGTCATCGATCTAAAATTTCACACATATGATGGCTGCCTGACGATCAACATATGTGTAAATTTTGAAGTGATTACACAAAACTTCTCTACACACATCTTCAAAAAGTCCATTTTGAACAGTTTTTAACCTGCCGCTAGAGGGCGTTCGTGTGTATCGTGACGTCATCGGTATTTTTTTTGAAATGCACACTCTTGCCAGACAATAACATCGTTGAAAGCATTTTCATAACTTTTAGCACTTTTGAATTACGAGGCACTTCCGGTTTCGACCGGAAGTAGAGGTCATGTGAGGTCACGCACACTGAATAAAATGAAGACCTAATTTATCCCTATACAATCCCGCAAACAGAAACCTACGGTCTCTTGTGGCTGATTTGTTACAGATTTCCAAATATTTAAAATAGAAACCTTTAAGATGACGTCACGTGACAAGTGATGACGTCATCATGACATCATTGTTTTAAAATCATTATTGCACCAATGCCTTTCATCACTGAAAGTTTCATTGCAATTGCTCATTAGGAACTATGCAAAAGGCCGCTTAGAACGAACGTGTGTTATGTCAATGGCTCTTTTTACTGAAACAGACAAATAAAAAAAAATTTAAAAAAAATAATAACAAAAACTTTAACGAAAACAAGAGCTGTTTCGCAGCGCTGCGCTACGAAACAGCTAAAAAAAAATTAAAAAAAAAAAAATAAATAAATAAAAACTAGACATGTTGCATTTGTGCACAAATGCCGAGCTGTTTCGCCATAACTTTTTCAAAAAATCATAAAAAATCATGTGATGACGTCATCATGACGTCATTTCAGAATTTACAAGAACTTGCCAATATCCAACAACCTACCAAGTTTCAACATGATCGCACTAACACTTAAGGAGATATACGACATTAAAAAAGGCACCTTTAATGCCGCGTCACTTGACCCCCGATGACGTCATCGATCTGAAATTTCACACATATGATGGCTGCTTGACGATCAACATGTGTGTAAATTTTTAAGTGATTACACAAAACTTCACCACACACATCTTCAAAAAGTCCATTTTGATCAGTTTTCAACCTGCCGCTAGAGGGCGCTCTTGTGTGTTGTGACGTCATCGTTTTTTTTTTAATTACCCACCCTTGCCAGACAATAACATCGTTGAAAGCATTTTCATAACTTTTAGCACTTTTGAATTACGAGGCACTTCCGGTTTCGACCGGAAGTAGAGGTCATGTGAGGTCACGCACACTGAATAAAATGAAGACCTAATTTATCCCTATACAATCCCGCAAACAGAAACCTACGGTCTCATGTGGCTGATTTGTTACAGATTTTCAAATATTTTAAATAGAAACCTTTAAGATGACGTCACGTGACAGGTGATGACGTCATCATGACATCATTGTTTTAAAATCATTATTGCACCAATGCCTTTCATCACTGAAAGTTTCATTGCAATTGCTCATTAGGAACTATGCAAAAGGCCGCTTAGAACGAACGTGTGTTATGTCAATGGCTCTTTTTACTGAAACAGACAAATAAAAAAAGGAAAAAAAAAATAATAACAAAAACTTTAACGAAAACAAGAGCTGTTTCGCAGCGCTGCGCTACGAAACAGCTAAAAAAAAAAATAAATAAAAAAAAAATAATAAAAAAAACTAGACATGTTGCATTTGTGCACAAATGCCGAGCTGTTTCGCCATAACTTTTTCAAAAAATCATAAAAAATCATGTGATGACGTCATCATGACGTCATTTCAGAATTTACAAGAACTTGCCAATATCCAACAACCTACCAAGTTTCAACATGATCGCACTAACACTTAAGGAGATATACGACATTAAAAAAGGCACCTTTAATGCCGCGTCACTTGACCCCCGATGACGTCATCGATCTGAAATTTCACACATATGATGGCTGCTTGACGATCAACATGTGTGTAAATTTTTAAGTGATTACACAAAACTTCACCACACACATCTTCAAAAAGTCCATTTTGATCAGTTTTCAACCTGCCGCTAGAGGGCGCTCTTGTGTGTTGTGACGTCATCGTTTTTTTTTTTAATTACCCACCCTTGCCAGACAATAACATCGTTGAAAGCAACTTCATAACTATTTCCACTTTCGAATAACGAGGCGCTTCCTGTTTCGACCGGAAGTAGAGGTCATGTGAGGTCACGCACACTGAATAAAATGAAGACCTTATTTATCCCTACAATCCCGCAAACAGAAACCTACGGTCTTTTGTGGCTGATTTGTTACGGATTTTCAAATATTTAAGTTAGAAACCTTTAAGATGACGTCACGTGACAGGTGATGACGTCATCATGACCTCATTGTTTTGAGATCATTATTGCACCAATGCCTTTCATCACTGAAAGTTTCATTGCAATTGCTCTTTAGGAACTATGCAAAAAGCCGCTTTGACCGAACGTGCGTTATGTCAATAGCCTTTTTTACTGAAACAGACAAATAAAAAAATATATAAAAAACTTTAACGAAACAGCTAATAACAAAAACTTTAACGAAAACAAGAGCTGTTTCGCAGCGCTGCGCTACGAAACAGCTAAAAATAATAATAATAAAAAAAACTTTAACGAAAACAAGAGCTGTTTCGCTGCGCTTTGCTGCGAAACAGCTAAAAATGTTGTTGGGATTAGTTACTCAGATTACTTATAAACAACAAAACTTTTTGCAGCCATCAGGGGATCCAATAAACCACAGCCCAATATACAGTTACACCGTCACTGGGATTTGGAAAATTGAAAAGATACCTAAAAGGGGCTAGTTGCGATAATCTTAACCCACCGTCCATCTTAATCCAGGATGGTGGGTTACGACCATCAGGAGGATGGTGGGTTAATATGATAATCGCAACTACTAAAGAGCCTAAATTGTTTGCTTGAACTTTCAAACACAGCTGATAAAGTGACATATGTGATATGGTACAATGTATGCCGAGTAAAGCATTTGATCATAAAATTGATAAAATTAATTATTTTTAAGTCAGCCGACTGCAAAATGTGGCTGTAGGGCTTTAATGTTTTCTAGGCAAAAGGGTGTATGTCATGTTAGGGGCCATTCAGAATAGTCCATGTTAAAAAAAAAAAATTTGTTCGAAATTGTTTTGACAAACCCACCCACCCCAAGTTTTGATTTATAATTATTGAATGGCTTCATAATATAATCTACATGTATACACTGAAGAAAAAAGTAATGCATTTTTAAAAATGAACCATTACACCAAAGGTCTCCAACATCAGTAGATTTCAATGGTTTTTTCAAGCATAAACAAACAACTTTGTAGTTTAATCAGGAATTGAATTGACAATCTTGGCCAGCTGGGTACTTTTTCTTCTTCATTTTCGTTTGTTAATTTACAGTATACTTCTTTTTCTTTTTGGGGGTTTCGGCCAACCGCCGAAACCACCTTTGATTTTGTCGAGATTTTTATTTTTAGCTGTTTCGCAGCATAGCGCAGCGAAACAGCTCTTGTTTTTGTTAAAGTTTTTTTTGTTTTTTTTCCTTTTTTTATTTGTCTGTTTCAGTAAAAAGAGCCATTGAGATAACTCACGTTCGTTCTAAGCGGCCTTTTGCATAGTTCCTAATGAGCAATTGCAATGAAACTTTCAGTGATGAAAGGCATTGGTACAATAATGATCCTAAAACAATGATGTCATGATGACGTCATCACCTGTCACGTGACGTCATCTTAAAGGTTTATATTTTAAATATTTGAAAATCCGTAACAAATCAGCCACAAGAGACCGTAGGTTTCTGTTTGCGGGATTGTATAGGGATAAATTAGGTCTTCATTTTATTCAGTGTGCGTGACCTCACATGACCTCTACTTCCGGTCGAAACAGTAAGCGCCTCGTTATTCAAATGTGGAAATAGTTATGAAGTTGCTTTCAACGATGTTATTGTCTGGCAAGGGTGGGTAATTAAAAAAAAAAAACGATGACGTCACAAAACACAAGAGTGCCCTCTAGTGGCAGGTTGAAAACTGATCAAAATGGACTTTTTGAAGATGTGTGTGGTGAAGTTTTGTGTAATCACTTAAAAATTTACACACATGTTGATCGTCAAGCAGCCATCATATGTGTGAAATTTCAGATCGATGACGTCATCGGGGGTCACGTGACGCGGCATTAAAGGTGCCTTTTTTAATGTCGTATATCTCCTTAAGTGTTAGTGCGATCATGTTGAAACTTGGTAGTTTGTTGGATATTGGCAAGTTCTTGTAAACTCTGAAATGAGGTCATGATGACGTCATTACATGATTTTTTATGATTTTTTGAAAAAGTTATGGCGAAACAGCTTGGCATTTGTGCACAAATGCAATATGTCTAGTTTTTTATTATTATTATTATTATTATTATTATTATTCTTTCCGAAAATTCTCATAACATTTACACGTACAAATTTGTGAGCGTTCTCAGGAACTAAAGTACTAAAATACACAAATAATACATCAAATGAAAGCCTGTGTTCTAACTTAGATCAAGCAGCAGTTCGACCGAGGGTTTTTAATCCTTTGGTAACGCTATTAACGATTTAAAAAACACGTATCGTCAACAAAGCACGATCGTCTTGTGTGTGTACATTGCACGTAATTCACGCTGTACATCGCATACGGCCATACCCACACAGAGCCCATTGTCCACACGCGTAGCATCGTAACACGCTGCATACGGCCAGACCCCTAGTCCACACGTGTGGCATTGTTCGACCTTTTTACCATTCATTTTGGTTCGCTGCTTCGCTTCTACAGTTAACGGTGAACCTGTATAGCGCCCTCTTGGTTGTGGAGAGTCCTCGAACTTTAAAATACGGAAGCGTTTTGGGATAATAGTACGGGTTTATTCTCATGCAATTTCATTTAATTCTCCCACCACAATTTATTTCAAGGTCTGTGCGGTATAGCTTATTAATAGATTTAGCCTTGCCTTGGTAGTTTATTTACATTTTATTATTTAAAACTTTATATCGTCTGAACCATACGTAAAAGAGTTATAATTTTGTGCACCACCTTGTAACTTACGGCACATTAAACATGTTTTTTCCCCCACCCATACAAAAGTTAATGCATATCACAGTTAACTATTATGTCAACATTAAGAATAAATCACTTGTTATTTTATAATCTTTAAGCTTTTTTGGAACTTAAAACACATGTAACATTAAAGTTTGTAATGTAACTGCACATCAACTTTTTCTTTTGATTCAAACAGGAAGGTTATGGTCTCTGTGTTAAAAAACCTTCAAACATAGTGCGACGCTTTGTGCTATTTTTGCAATAATTTTAACTTTATTTTCTATGTTAATTTTGGAATCTCCGCAAGACCAAAGCTTACAGCTTTCAATTACTAATTATTATGACGTCCCACATGTTACAGCGCCCTCTATGAATGTGTTTACAACACACGTTGACCTTTTCTTCCAGTCCAAAGAGGAAGTTCAAATTAAAACAAATCATATCTCCTGAACCGCATGTTATAGAGGTATAGTTCTTGCGCCGTTTTATAGCTTAAATACAACACATGTAACATTTTATTTAGAGGTGTGACCCACTTTGACCTTTACTTCCGTTACATACAGGTACATGTAGCTCTAAAACAGGTAGCTCCTGAATCAAATGTCATAAAGTCACAATGTTTGTGCCATCTTTTAAGTCTTGACACAAGTGCATCTTTTTTTTTAAACGATCAACTTTGACCTTTCCTTTCAATCCAAATAAGAAGTTCAAAGGGTTTACGTCCAAACTTTGCATTTTTTTATATGAAACGTGATTTTGTCCATAAGTGATGATATTTTCTATTTTTGTTCCACCAAAGGCCGAAACCCCAGTGTTTGTTCGCTACAAAGTCATTTCTAGTTTTAACTGAATTTTGATTTTCAGTTATTTCTTGTGACCCGCCCACCCACAATTTCGGGAAAAAAATGGAATTGTTTTTTAAACACTGACTATTCTGAATGGCCCCTTAGTCATTTCATGTTTTGGGTATTGTTTATAAATACAAAAGGTGTACCTTAAGATACATCAACTCGTTGCCAATGTTTTTCTGTAAAAGGGTGTACCTGACCTCGTGCTACATGTAGCTATTTCATACTGTAAGTGCCTTTTATGCAAAAGGGTGTTGCTGAAGATAATCTGCATCATTTCCATTCTGACATAGCAAAGACAATGCCATTATTCTACAGGCTTAACATTCTCATTTTTGTATGCAAATACTAAAATGTTATAGTGGCAAAATTTAGTACCGGTTTATATATTGTTCAATAAATTTATTTAATATTTGAAATTCCATTAAACGCCAGCTTGTACTTTCACTATGAGTGCAGTCGGGGTATAAGACACATCCAGAGTTACGGCACCCTATCGATCAGGCTGGATGCATGTTCAGTTAACATGGAGAAAAGGCGTACATGTGTACACCCGTCGCCGGCTGCCAATAATAAACAATCTTCAACAACAAGGCAAAAGTGTGTAATAATAACAAGAGATTCAAGTCTTTCTGATTATTTTCTGATGGTAACTCCTGATGGTACATGTATGTAGAGATACCTCCTAACAAATGACTATTTATTAGGGAGCAACATACTTGAATATGGCAAAAAGGTGTATCCGAGAAATACATCTTTATGACACAGAAATAGTCTGTGATAGCAACGTACTTTCACATGGCAGAAGAGTGTGTCTACAGATACATCTCTCTGACATAAAACTAGTAGCTTTTAGTGCAATATTCTTTCAAGGCAAACAGATATAACAAAGGGTTAGGCTGTTTTGCCTAATGAAACACATCTATGAACGGGCGTTATCTATATAGATAGATAGTGACAGGCTCTATGAGAATGAGTCGCATGTTGCACAGCCCACTTTCAAGCACAGGGCTATTGAGTGTTTGGAGGGTGAAAAAAAAAGATTGAAATTATTTTTTGTATTATGGGGTTTCTTGTACTTCTTAAAGGGTGTTTATTTTCATATTTCTCAAATTAGAAACCCTTTTTTGATAAAGTTGAATAAAACCAGATTTGTTTCAGACCCTTTTGTTTCATTTCAGCACTGTTTTCACGAAAAGGAAATTCTTCACAAAATTTTGTTTTTACACATTTTGGATGTTATTAGTGACATCAACATTTTCCTTAATTTTCAAGTGCTAAATTGTTGTATTTTTTTAATTACGCTAATTAGCACAGGGGCCATTTTAACAAACTCCCACTTTTTCATTTTCACGAACAGCCACATTTATATTTGTCATTTTTTACATTGAAGTACATGGCACTGGCACGGTGCAAAAAACGACTACTCTGCATTTTGAGTTTTCCACGAAGAGGCAATTTGTGTATTTTCTTCCTCCATGGTGTGACCTAGATAAATTTACTTTTCACGAACAGACACTCGTCGATTACGCATTGGTTTGTACAGTACACAACGTGCTGCACACAGACCTCGTTTGCGCAATTTTCACAAAGAGAAATTTGTGTTTAACAGTTAATTACTCATTAATTAAACTTACTGTGATTAAAACAACCTATTTGCATGGTTTAGGATCTCCACTTTCATGCTTGGAAAAATGTCAATGTTTAAATGGCAAACAGTGTCCAAAACAATGATTTCAAAAAATAATGATTTCATAAAATGGAAGTTTGGCTGCTAGGGCAAAATTGCCCGAGCTCTTCGTGAAAACAGTGATGATTTGTGTACTTAGTTTCCTATAAAATACTTGATGTTTTTTTTATTTAAACAGGCTGTTTCTCCATTACAGATCATTTTCAGCTTATGACATAATTTATTTTTTCAAAAGGTAATCGATTTAAAACCAAAAATGACACAAGAGTAAAACATGTCAAAATGAAGCTTGTTGAATGCTCTTTTTAGCCATTCAAACTCAAAAACTTTATTTTCTCCCATGTGACTCAATTTCAATAAGCCCCTCACATAGCCCCATAAATAAAGGGCCCTTTGGTTTATAGGGCTAGTATATCGTGGGGCTATTGCTCCATGGAGATACAGTACACCGAATTTGCCAAATAACTTTGAATGAAAACAGGAAAAATCTGCAGAGAAATTAGCAAAATACTATCTAGTTTAAAGTTTTATGTTTACATCGTACGGACTTGAAACTTCGCTCATTGTCATTGGGGAGAGGTATTTTCCCAAAAGTAGAAAAATTGAGTTACACTCTTTTGCCTAAAAAGGGCCGGCCACGCCCCAGCTACTGGGTCTAAGAGGTAAACAGTTTAACGAACCATTTCCACTAACTTACAATAACATTCCGTACAGCAAGATTACTTTACGTTTATTACGGAAAGTTTTTTTGTTTTTTTTAAATGGTGCATTAATACGTTTTAATAGTTTTGTACCTGGCGCTGTTCGACTTGTAGCCTTTTTCTTTTGACACTGCGGTGTTGTCTTCGGTTGCAGTCCAAGTTCAGAAGTTTAATAAGCCGACTTGATCAATAAGTTTACCCTTTTCAATGTGTGACAATCAGTAAAACAATCAATAGTGACTGCCTGCTCTCCTATCGATCGTGCGTGGTGGTACTACTTGGTAGTAGTCCTACAATGCTCACACACATTACTATTGTGAGCTGAAGACCGCGGCATGTACACCGTGCCGTGCCGTACCGTTGCACACAGAACAATCAGTGTCAGAAGAACAACAAAAGTGTTGTGTGTGTGCGCGTGCGTCGTACGCGTTTTTGGTGATATGGCGTGGGTGCCGTGGAGTGGGGAGGGGCAAATAAGCTGTTGGTCGCAGTGTGTAACGTCATCCATCTATCATTGTACCGAGCGACACCTCCACAAAAAGCTTTATACTACCGTCATCGATCACTCCTTTGTTGGTATTATGACTATTGCCCGTGCCGTACTTGTTCAATCAATTTGAATGTGTTTTTTGTTTTGATTTTTCTTTTGCTTGCTCCGTGTTTGAACATGGAGGTAGAATTCTACCTCCATGATTTGCAAGGGCGTCGATGGGTGGGGGACGGGGGGATATGTCCCCCTCACTTTTTAGACTGGAGGGACAGCATATCAGATGTCCCCCTTACTTTTTAGACTGGAGGGGACAGCATATCAGATGTAACCCCCCCCCCCCACACACACACACACTTTTTGATTGACTGTTCATTAGAAATATGCAACAAAATATAAAAGTATACACCATTTTCTTGATTTAATATTTCACTACAATTTGTGTTTATATAAAATAATAGCGAATAAATGGTGAAATGTTTTTTCATTTTTATCTTTTTTTCTGATGGACCACGTGCAGAATGGTATTTTGGGCCTATTATGTTAGATGTATTTTTTCAAGACTTACTCGCCCGTCCCCCCTACTTTTCAGTAGCGATCGACGCCCTTGATGATTTGAACAAAATTATTTAACCTACATTCCGAATTGCGACACAACTTCATAGGCCCTGCATGGACCAATACATTAACATTGCATAATAAACATTGTAAACGTTCAACGTTTTTAATTTTGTTATAATTTTAACACCTTCTGTTTTTTCTTGGTTTTTTTTTTCTTCTCAAAAGTTTCCGACGAACTCTTGTTCGCAGAGTAACTCAAAATTTAAACATTCCAGAACATTGAATCGCGACATTAATATATTATCACATGTAAAACCCAGCAAACATTACAGGATTGGCCCAATGCTATAGGTCAGTGTTGGCTGCCAATGCTTGCTGCTGCCGGATCGGGGCAGTAGTTTTGCACATTGGTGCTATATCGGCCCAATGCTGGTAGCCGATCTGTTGGCCCAATGATGGCCCCAATATTGGCCCAATGTTTGCCAGAGTAATTATTCGGAAATAATATTAATGTTTCAAGGGCACAAAAAAAAAAAAAAAAAAATGCTACAATTCGGGTTTTGTTTTCTGTGTTTTTGTGTGGTTTTTTATTCAGAGAAAATGTATTAACATTTGTTAAATATACTCCATTGAAGGGATGGGTTGAGCTAACAACCCGGGCCCAATTTCATAGCGCTACTTAACGGTAAGCAAATTTCCTTACTATAGCAGAAAAGTGTGCTTAAGCGTAAGCGTATTTCACAGGTTGTTGAAAGGTTGGGAAGCCATTTTTTGCTCGTTCACCATGGAATTGCAGTGTTACGTCATTCATTTTCATACAGTAAGCACAAAAAGTAGCTTAAGCACAACAAAATTATGCTCACCAAAATAAGGTTACCATACCTGCTTATGAAAACATTTCTGGATATATTAAATACACACACCATAACAATAAATACTCGAAATAAGTGTCCTGCAAAATTCAATCAGGTAGCGGTGTGGTTTCACGGAATCTTTCTAGCCCTTGTTGTCATGTTTTTGGTGTCATGTATAGTTGTTCCGTTAGTTATTGGAAAATGAAGGAGGAACGTGTTCACATTTATAGGCCTAGTTCAAATAAATATGAAAACTTTGAAAAAACTACAAGGTAAAGGTTTCACATCAGATCATATCAATTCAATTAGGACTATATACAAACGCTTAACAATAGCTTTGAATGTTGTTATTTTTGCTGACATTAAACCGGCACTGTAAGGTGATATGTGATGATTATACTCCACACAACCAACACAAGAAAAATACTATGAAACTTCATTGACATTTTTGTTGCAGCTGAAACTTCTTTTATTCAAACCAACTTATCATTGCCCGAACGGGAAAAGTTAAAAACCATTAAGGGCATTAATGCCCTAACAATTTTTCAAAACGAACAAACATAGGGGCAGGTTTGCCTTTCCCAATTATACCATTATGAGCAGGCTTACTCACGCCAATACAAAATCACGTTCGGCCTAAACTTGGCAGCTTGCCAATACCTATTACACAGTAAATAAATGAATGATTGCAAATGTGGTCAAAAGTCCTATTAGAGTTGAAGCCGTAAATACACCATTTGTACCCGAGGTTGGAGTAGCCAACTTGAACTGAACTGGGTGCCCAACTTTGCTTACACATTCGGTTTTAATCTAAAAAGGAAATAATCAAAAGAGAGGCGATGTCAGTCCTGGGGTCGATTTCACAAAGAGATAAGACTAGTCTTATCTGAAGTAAGGACCATTAACTGGTCTTAACTTAGGACTAGTCCTATCTCCTAGCATTGCCTAGGACTAGTCCTAAGTTAGGAAGGGTTTTGTGAAATCGACCCCTGATCCCACAAAATACGCCACTCGCACCAGGAAAAGCGACAATGGAGAGGACAGACATGCCAAGCCCCCCTCCCCCACCCCCAATACATAATTCATAATTATAGTAACCATTAATGCAGGTCTGAGTGTTATGCTGGAACAAATTAGTTCCTTCAATTCTGAAGACAAATGAACCCTATCACAGCGAATTTATTAGCGAAACAAGTAGTCTTGGTTCCGAAGACCATGGTGTTCGCGCGTACACCCAACCAGTGTTCAGATTTATGTACACCGCACACGGTACACGTTTGTAATGAATAAACATAGAGGGCGCTTTGTAATTTTGTTCCCCGGATCCCACTAAGCTCTAGGACATTTGCAACGACGGGTTTTAACTTTTTCTTTGTTTTTCTGCAAATCCCCCCCCCCCCCGCCGACTTTCCGAGGAAGCCAATCAGAGATCGCGTTTTAGTAGAGTCATGAATAATTAATCACAGGAAGCTTGCAGTACAAGTTCAATGCAGCTGTACTCTGCATGCACTGGACTTGCACTGTATAATATAACCAATGCTGTAGGCTTATAACTGTGGGGAGACAGGGAGCGTGAATTTCTGGCAAACACGGTCATCTGAACTTTGACCCGACAGCAGACGTTAACTCGTCGCTTCTACCATGGAGGAAGGAAATATGTTTCCTTCCTCCATGCTTCTACTACGAGTGAGCGGTCGTGCTTTTTATGTGGTACAAAACTAATTACATGTAACAGTATGTGTCTGTAAATTGCTCTTCGACGAAATCCTGCACTGCCCCTGGATTTGTTTTTGCATTGTCCTGCGTAACCCCCACTGTTTTCTACATTAATGAGGAAAATCTTAATAAATCTTTGTCAATTAAGCTATGATTAAGCTATTTCAAACTTACACAAGGTGCCAACCATTTAGGCTAACTTACGTTATGTAGCGCCAACCAACCTTGTGTAGTTCAAACATGCGGCACTTGCAGTGAAAACCGCAAGCAGTAGGCCTACGATATAGGAATTTATTAAAATGTACTGTTTTGCGGTTTGTTTGTTTGCACACCATGAGATGTCAGTGTTTTTGATCGCGAGTGACCTTTCGTGACCGTCAACCCGATCTCTATTTTTAGACCAGCGCTGAAATCCATATAATATGGCGACTCGGACAACCCAAGTTTCTTCACCAAAAGGCAAATGAATACGTCGTGCCCGCGGAGATAGTCATCAAGAGCTTCAGACTGTTGTTTCTCTAGCATTCAAGCCTAAACGACTACAAGCATGTTATTTAGCTTGAAATATGTCTGCCTCGTTAAGTTTTGTGGAAGCGGCCATTGGCCACAGCTGGAAGTCATTCATTGACCTTTAACTTCGTTTCGGCACGTGCATAGTTTGTATAGTCAACTTCAATCAGTTACGTGATATGAATATTGCAACATTACAAGCAATTCATAGTCTGGTCACGCCTCCAAATAGCAAATGTCCAAGACCTGTGGCGATCCGGATGCGTATTTTTTTCCCAGGACGATTGTGGGCTATTAACATAAAATGGGTGTGTTTGACTATAAAATACCTCGCGCATGCGTATACTCTTCTCAAAAGTGTTACTTTCGGACACATGTCGACGACAACGGAGGCATGATGGCGAATTGTACAGCTGGGAGCGCTTGGCCTGATCTAAAGCTTGAATCATGTCCACGATTGCAGGTAAATATATTCTCGTCGTGTTTATGTATTTAATGTTTCTCATGGAAGATCATGCGGAGATCATGGAATGTTGAGGGGATCACGCTACCGGCTGTTCTTCTACTGCCGCTTCACAAGGGTGTATAGATTGTGATGAACCATAGAGCTATGTGATGAACCCACTCCGACAAAAAATAATTATTTTAAACTACGTGTAGGGTCATCAAGCTCATCAAGCTGCGCTTTCATCACAAACATTTAGGACCATTTCTTATTTCATTTAATTTGTTTCTTTTTTCGTTGTAACCGTCGGTCTGTTTTCTTACTTGCCCTCCCTCCCTCCCCTTTCCAACCCTATCCCAAAATATTTTATCGGCAATCAACATGCGTATACGCATGTACATGTTCATACATGTACTTTCACATAGCACATAATAACCGTGAGTGTATTTCAACCCACACTTATTACGTCCAAGTACGCAGGTGCAAGTGGAAATGTAAAGTTTAGTACGCCCATTTATGTTAATTGCCCACGTTCGTCCTGGGAAAAAAAATATACGTGATCCGCATGTCGGTCGCGAAAATAACACTAGTTACAGCGCCCTCTATGTTTATGTATTACAATAGACCTTTCCATTGTTGATAAACAAACCGCGCTGGTTGGCATGGACCGCCGAATGTTATTAAAACATTCAATCGTGTTAACAGATGTTTTAACAAAATTCAACATTTTCGGCAAACTTCTAATTAAATAAAATACCTCCCATGATCGGTTGCTTTGTTTCCAATAAATTCAACACTATTTTTGATTATTTGTGTAACATTGTTACAAACTGTAGCTATCTGTTTTTGTTTTGCATTTATGGCTTTTCATAGTTTTCCAGCCTGGGTTGGCAAAATCTTGGGCTGTGACGCTGCAAAAGAAAGGTCTATAGTTTACAGTTTGCCGTGCATTTGTGGGAACTACTGATCTCTATTATACTGATAGTATAATAGAGATCAGTGGTGGGAACGAGGGATGTGTGCGCGCGAAAACACCATGGTCTTGGAACCAAGACTATAGTCCGTGAGGCGAGGAGCCCAGCGAGGTTTATTGACAATATTTAGTGCAAAAGGTTTGAAGTGTGGGGTATATAGCACCCATCGTAAGGCCTACACATAGATGTAGAATATAATACCTAGATCGGCTGCGCGTACAATACGCTGGTTCAGCCTGGGGGCTGACATCAGTCACGTGCTTGAGGCAACGCGCAGAAGCACAAAAGTGTTGAATACGGACACATTTAAAAAGTATTATATCACAACGGGATAGTCATTCATTTTTCACCAATAGCAGAATAAAGGTCTATTTGATCGCCGGTCGGTACATTCAATACAAAAACTACAATTGGTATAGTAATTCATGGCAATAAAATAGAATGTTGAAATATAACCATCGTAGAAACATTCTCTATTGTAAAGTAATTCCCGGGTATTGCCACGAGTCGGAACTCTCTCAGTCATCTTCATTTTGTACACATTGAACTCGACCAATTAAAAGCATAAGTATAACAGTCTTTCACCCAGACGTTGTTTGACCAAATAGAAATACTTCATTGTCAAAGTATTTATGTTGGTGGTATCCTTAACCCAAGCAGAGTTCGAGAAGGTTTGTCTACTCCGACAAATTAGCGCGAACGCCTCACTCATTCGTGGCCGAGCGGATAAGATCACTGGACTCAAGCTCTGGTGTTTCTGATCACCAGAGTGTGGGTTCGAGTCAGGTCATGACACTTGTGTCCTTAAGCAAGACTTTTAACCTTGATTGCTTCGTCCTTCGGATGGGACGTAAAGCCGTTGGTCCCGTGTGTTGTGTAACGCACGTAAAAGAATCCAGTGCACTTATCGAAAAGAGAAGGGGTCCGCCCCGGTGTTCCTGGTTTGATTGGCAGCATATTGCGCCACAGCACCTTGTAAACCATTCATGATGCTATGTTAAGGAGTAGGTCTCATACTTCAAACGTAGCCCCCAATACCTTGCAGGAAAATACTTAATGTTGAAGCGCCTTGAGCGTCACCGAGTGACGGATATGAGCGCTATATAAATAGCCTTTATAATTATTTTTTTTATTATTATTCCTAAAATAATAACAAGTGAATGAAAACTGCTATCGTTTGTATCAAGACCACAAAACGAAATTGACACCCTGCAAACTCCCAATACACTTCTTTGTATTACCCTCCAGAACATCGCTCTTATTGATGGAGGAAAGTAACTGCTGTGTGAACGTATCATTTTGGGGGTTTTTAAGTTAAAGAACAAAGTATATGGGCCTACAGTTAAGAGGGTTATAAATGAATAGTTTAGATTTAGTCAGAAAAACGATTTAACTACAGTCATTCTGAATTAGTACAGTAGTGCAATCTAATTACGTAAAGATACAAATAGCCTTATTTATAGTTAAAGCAAAATCATTGAGTCTGGCTTGGCAGAACACTCAATACCAAGTATCTGAAAAGTTCCTGGGCACCTACCCAATGAAAAACATTCATTTGGCGTTTTCAGACATTCAGGAACAAAACAGTGTCGTCGGCTGGAATTATTTGCCAGCAATACAAATTCCCTTCTGATGCTTATGTCGTCACCAGAGGCGTATGAACTGACTTGCAATTGGGAGGAGTGTTTATATACAACTACAACCACCACGACTAACCAATAATGTTATCCTCGTGTATATTATTGTATTGTGTATACTTTATTTTCATCATTTTGTCAATATCTTCCCAATGTCTTGTCTATTATAGGCTGGCACTCCGCACTTTACTTAAAGTACATATTTCGGAACAAGGGATTGACTCAAAATGTCACCATTGGTTTTGACCATTAATTTAATAAACAAAAGGAAAAACAATTTCATAAGTTCAAGAAATAATTTAGGACAATATATCGGAGCAAGCCGCACGGACGTCACTCCCATGTTTCAAAAACACCATGCACGACCTAGTACTTAGAAATAATTATAGGCCATAAGAAAACATGAAGTTCGTGAAACTTTGATATATTGGGATTTTCCCTGTTTATTGGCTGTGTAATATTAAAAGAAAACATCGTCATGGGATTGTTACATGAACCACTGAACATTGTCTTTGCAGCCGAATAAGCCCACACTATAAACCGTACAATAAAATAATCAACACTCTATACAGTATTAGGCCTAAAGTTACGAGTTGAATACGGTATACGACGGAGGAAGGAAATGAATAAACCGAGTAAATAGATAAAACATAGCTCATAAACAACAATGGTAATTGGCTATTGCTAATATTAGCATTAATGTAGTGACTCACATGGTTATTGACTGGTCAACTTGCGATGGACTTTTCCAGGGCCCAATTTCATAAAGCCTGTAAGCAAAAAACTTGCTAAGCACAGAGAAATCTTGCTTAGAAATAGGTTACCAGCCGGCATTTCATAAAATTAACATTGTTGCCACTGGTACCCCCGCTCATTTCTAACTTTGCTAAGCAGAATTTTCCGCTTAACAGCTTTATGAAATTGGGCCCAGGCCCCTATCTCCTTGGCTGTGCATACAGCTACAGCGCAGCTTGCAAAAATGTCCTCCCCTCTAATACAGGCATACTAATTACAGCGATTTTGTTGACTTTTGGGTCTGGGAGGGCACATCACTTTGATGACAGTTTTTAAAACTTTTGCCTTACCCTGGACGGCCCCTGCCAACAAAGAATTATGTCCGAAGATTTAAAATAAATAAATAAATAAAATTCAATACGGTGGGAGGGGATTCACGAACTTAAAAGACTGACCAAGATTATGTTTTGCATTACTAAAGCACTAGTTTAAACGCCTACGCGTTCGTCACGATCTAGTGCGCGTTCAAATCTTTAACCCTTTTCACGTGACCATTGGCCGCGCCCATGCCAGTACCTGCGTATATACGCGCGTCCAAAGGTTACGGCCAGATATCGGACGCATTAGCATTGGCAATAGACTGTGCAAGTCTCGCGCGTATTCGAATATTTGGGATCCGTTAAAGCGCGTGAGTTTGTTTCTTTCACGAGTTAAAGCAATGTACGTGGGACCACAGTGGTCCCAAAAACATTTGAATACGCGCGAGACTTGCATGGTCTATATACGGGCTGCCAATGGACCTTATGCATTGACGTCATCCAGCCGCCATCTTTGAGGTAAAACGATGACGAAACAATCGAAACGCACAGATTTTTACGCGCATAGGATTGGCCAATAGACTGTGCAAGTCTCGCGCGTATTCGAACATTTTTGGGACCACTGTGGTCCCACGTACATTGCTTTAACGCGTGAAAGAAACAAACTCACGCGCTTTAATGGATCCCAGTGTTCGAATACGCGCGAGACTTGCACAGTCTATGAACAACCTCCTTTTGACCTCTAGGCGAGGGCGCCCTACTGAAATGACGTCATGTGCATAAGATCTATACAAAGCCAGCATTGGCGCTTTGCTGGCCGTGTACCGGAAGCCGATATACGGTACTAGCGGTAAGGGCCGGAGCCAAGCCAGCATTGGGCCAATCCTGAAATGTTTGCTGGGAAAGCACACAGAATCAAAATCATGAAACTTGATCATAGAGTGTGCACAATTTGACCTTCCCTTCGAAACTGAAACCGGAAGTTGAAGTGAAAAGTGTTAAAAAGCACTATAGGCATAATGGGTTGGCGTCAAAATAAAAGACATTTTTGAGATGGTTTTTTAGATGATCTTCTTTGACACCTAATCTTTTAAACAAAATGCATTATTACGTCAGGATTTCCGTAGTTCTCTCTTCCTTTCAGCTTTACCAACTGGCTACGCTTGGAAGTGACGGTAATCCCCCGACCCCCCCCCCCCCACCTCCTGACGATGATTATTCTGCACTCGAGCTCAGGGGAAAAGTGACAGGAACAACGTCACTCCCTTCACACCGCTTTTGTTGACCTGGTATAACAAGCATTTGACAACGTCAGGCGTGAAGGCTTGTGGAAAATTATGTCAAAGTCTGGCTGTCCTGACAAGTTTAATTAGCCCTCTAGTCAATCTGTGGTTTGACCTAGACAAAATTGCAACAGAAATTGTTTCTTTCGCAAAAGTCTCTTGAAACCCTCCCAAACAACATACCAAAAAAGTAGAAAAAAAGGAAGTAGGGGAAATATGCATAATTTGCATAAATCAAAAATGACCGTTTTTGCCTCTACTTTCACACAAAATTGTACGCATACGCCCTGATAGAAGTATAATTGATATCAGTGTCACATCATATTTGCATGCAAGTGTCTCTTGAAACCCTCCCGAACAACGTACCAGACAGGTAGAAAAAAGGAAGTACGGGAAATATACATAATTTGCGTAAATTAAAAATGGCCACTGTACGCACACGCCCTGATAGTAATAGAAATGATATCATCATAACATCATTTTTGCATGGGATCTGATCACTGCATATTTTCCAAATATTGACAGGAAAACAAATAATGCAAGATGGCTGCTATTTCCCGCCAAAATAAAATCATTGCTTGTTAAAGATAATAATTTATTTTAAAAGGAGCATCGTTTGAACAGAGGCCTGCTTTTGGTATAAATAGAATATTCCAAACATAACATTTTGCATGGATATTCACTGAAAATGCCTACAAATAAAGCAGCCAAGTTTCAATTTCAAGATTGCCGTTATTTTCCAAGATGGCCGCCTGTTTCCTGCTAACATCTACCATTGACCATTTTAATGATAACATTTGTGTTCAGTGTAGTATTTTGCATGGTTGTTGACTGGATATGTTTTGCAAATAAATCAACCAATTGGAAAATTTAAGGTGACTGACGTTTTCCAGCCTAAATCTTGGGCTCTCTTAATGGTAACCTGTGCATTAATGTGTATGCTTGAGGTCTAGATTAGAAGCAATTGGATATAGGAGACCCAGTGGTCAGGAAGAGTGAGAGACAAATGTCACTGATGTGGAAGCCGATGTCTTGAGGAACATTGTCGGCTTGTATATCTTGATGGCCTCTCTGATCCGGCCAGGGTGCCATGCCTGAATAGGAGCGATGGGTTCTGAAGCACTCGGTCTACTCTGAAGCACTCGGTGGTCGTTGATGTTCGTCGAGTGTTTGACGATAGCTGACGTCTCGAAATTTCTCCTCCCTCCTTGTGCTCGATGTTCCTTGAGCCTAGTAGAAAGGTTACGTCTGATTTCCCCGACGTAAAACTTGCCGCATTCACAGGGAATGCAATAATCTGCTGCACGAGTGGGTGGATCTTGCTTGTCCTTGTGAGATAGAGAGAGCTGTGTAGTTTCTTGGGAGCAGAGTTGGAGACCTCGATCCCTGCTTGCCAAAAACTACGCTGGAAACGGTGGGAGGAGAGACCTTAGGTTGGGTAAACGAAACCCTATGATCAGGGTTGGGGGCAGGCCTGCTTGTCTTGTGTGGATGGCTCATTTCAAATGGACTGAATACTTCGATACAGTCTTGAACCGTCCGCCCTCCATCAATGACGAGGCCATTCAATGTTTCCCACAGAATCCAGTCAACCAGGAACTCGTGAAAGTTAGGATGCCCTGTCCCCACCCAAAAGCTGGTGAACATTTTCTAATCCATAGAAGCCATTCAGGTGTCATACTTTGGGACTTCAAAGATGCCTCCGTTGTATACCTTCATAAAAAGAAAGGAAATTGCCAATCCTGTGAAACCACCGGGGCATATCGCTCCTCATAGGGCACCGGGTGCATATTGCATTGGGGCAAGAGTCCTCCTCAACCACATCATCCAGCACCTCCAAGATGGAAATCTTACTGAGAATCAGTGAGGCTTCTACATTGAAAGAGGAACGAGGGTGGACAATCTTCATAGCAAGACAGCTCCAGGAGAAGTGTCAGGAGCAAAACGGAACCTCTACACCACCTTTGTTGATTTTACGAAGGCCTTTGACACTGTCAGCAGAGAGGGTCTATGGAAGATAATGGCCAAGTTCGGTTCTCCGGACCGGTCCGTCACACTGGCCAGTTATATGACGGCATAATGCCAGTGGCTTGCGAGGAAGGAATAATGAGATGCAGGACTGATGTGAAGTTCTTCAACCGTCGACTGCAAGCAGTAACAAAGGTGAAAGAGACGGGTCATCAAAGACTTCCTCGCCAATTACTGCCCAGTCAATGTCATCAGCAAGCTGAAAATGCAAGCGAGTACTTACGGGCTCTCAGTGGCATGCGACAACTTTGGCCTCATCAGCAACAAGATAATCGTAGTCATGTACCTTAGAATCCCTGTACTGCCCACCAGAAAATCCAGCATGACAAAGAACCATAAAGGGCTAAAATGGCGTGGATAAGTTCCCATCTTCCATCCCCGTGGAAACCTGGAAAACCTTGGCTTAGACCGACTTTCATGTCGCAGTCTGACAAGAAGAGGGCCAAGTCAGCTGAACAGTGTCAAAGAGCTGTGCCAATTTCTTGGTAAAAAATAACTTTCAGTTGTAACTGATTACGTTTAGGGGTTGCTCACTTTTACTGCAGCCTTTCCATTTGATGAAAAATACAACCTTTGAATTTGGTTCTTTTGAATAGTTGAGTAGGCTATATATAAAGTAGTATTTGCTATATGTTGATAGGAGTTCTTTTATTTTAGCAAAAGTGGAAATTGTTTATCAGGATTGTTAGTGATAACAATGTAAGAAAAATGTCATAAAACATCCAAAAGGGACTGTGAGCTGTTTACTCTTGCAATCATCACATTTAAATCTACCAGAGCCTCAACATGCACATTAGCCCAGCAGTCATCCAACCGTTGAAGATTCTTAACTTATTAACCAGTGATAGTTAGATTTTGGCAGGAAAATGGCAGCCATCTTGGAAAATGACGGCCATCTTGGAAAAATGTCAAATCCTGTCAAATGTATTTGGAAAATATGCAGTAATCATATCCTTGCAAATTATGATGTGAACATGGTATTATGTATTCTACTATCAGGGTGTGCGCGATATACTAGTGAACATAGAGGTAAAAGCGGCCTGTTTTAACTTTGCAAACTATGCACATTTCAAGCAAATTTTTTTTGGCATAGATGACTAGACTACTCGTGTGCTCCTTCGATGTGTCAGGATGTCCGCCTGAGTAATTAACAATGAAGCTTCCAGGCATTAAATGGTGTGAAACAGGGTTGTTTTAGCACCTTCACTCTTCAACATGTTTTACGCCATAATGCATGATGTCTTCTCGGACCGTGCAGATAGGCTTTACGTCGCATGGTTGGCAAAGTGTTCAAACCTGAGGTGGCGGCTTCAGGCTCAAACCAAAGGGAATGAGGTCACAGTGTGCGACCTTCCCTATGCCAATGACTTTGTCCTCAACACAGGCTCAGAACTTGAAATGCAGCTGTGTCTGAACAACTTTTCTAATATGCATGTGACAACTTCGGGCTGACAATCAAAACCCCCCAAACAAAGGGGATGACAGCAAGGGGGACACTAAAATGAGGGGATGACGGTAAGGGGATCTCCAGGATGTGGAGATGACGGTCAGAGGAAATCTAGGATGAGGGGATGACGGTAAGGGGATCTCCAGGATGTGGAGATGACGGTCAGAGGAAATCTAGGATGAGGGGATGATGCAATCTGGCAGGATGGAGAGATGACGGTCAGAGGATCAATATGATGAGGAATGGTGGTTAGTGGATCTCTAGGACGAGGAAACGACGGTACAGGGGCTCTTTAGGATGAAGGATGATGTTAAAAGGATCTCTAGGATGCGAGGTAACGGTCAGTGGGTCTCTAGGATGAGGGGATGGCGGTGAGGGATTCACTAGATTGAGGGGACGACGATAAGCGATTTCTACGAGAAGGGAATGACGGTGGATGGATCTCTACAATGAGGGGAGGATGATGCATGGATCTCTAGAATGAGGGGATGACGGTGAATGGATCTCTAGAATGAGGGGATGACGGTGAATGGATCTCTAGAATGAGGGGATGACGGTGAATGGATCTCTAGAATGAGGGGATGACGGTGAATGGATCTCTAGAATGAGGGGATGACGGTGAATGGATCTCTAGAATGAGGGGATGACGGTGAATGGATCTCTAGAATGAGGGGATGACGGTGAATGGATCTCTAGAATGAGGGGAGGATGATGCATGGATCTCTAGAATGAGGGGATGACGGTGAATGGATCTCTAGAATGAGGGGATGACGGTGAATGGATCTCTAGAATGAGGGGATGACGGTGAATGGATCTCTAGAATGAGGGGATGACGGTGAATGGATCTCTAGAATGAGGGGATGACGGTGAATGGATCTCTAGAATGAGGGGATGACGGTGAATGGATCTCTAGAATGAGGGGATGACGGTGAATGGATCTCTAGAATGAGGGGATGACGGTGAATGGATCTCTAGAATGAGGGGATGACGGTGAATGGATCTCTAGAATGAGGGGATAACGGTGGATGGATCTCTAGAATGAGGGGATGACGGTGCATGGATCTCTAGAATGAGGGGATGACGGTGAATGGATCTCTAGAATGAGGGGATGATGATGCATGGATCTCTAGAATGAGGGGATGATGATGCATGGATCTCTAGAATGAGGGGATGACGGTGAATGGATCTCTAGAATGAGGGGATGACGGTGAATGGATCTCTAGAATGAGGGGATGACGGTGAATGGATCTCTAGAATGAGGGGATGACGGTGAATGGATCTCTAGAATGAGGGGATGACGGTGAATGGATCTCTAGAATGAGGGGATGACGGTGAATGGATCTCTAGAATGAGGGGATGACGGTGGATGGATCTCTAGAATGAGGGGATGACGGTGAATGGATCTCTAGAATGAGGGGATGACGGTGAATGGATCTCTAGAATGAGGGGATGACGGTGAATGGATCTCTAGAATGAGGGGATGACGGTGAATGGATCTCTAGAATGAGGGGATGACGGTGAATGGATCTCTAGAATGAGGGGAGGATGATGCATGGATCTCTAGAATGAGGGGATGACGGTGGATGGATCTCTAGAATGAGGGGGTGACGGTGAATGGATCTCTAGAATGAGGGGATGACGGTGGATGGATCTCTAGAATGAGGGGATGACGGTGAATGGATCTCTAGAATGAGGGGATGACGGTGAATGGATCTCTAGAATGAGGGGATGACGGTGAATGGATCTCTAGAATGAGGGGATGACGGTGGATGGATCTCTAGAATGAGGGGATGACGGTGAATGGATCTCTAGAATGAGGGGATGACGGTGAATGGATCTCTAGAATGAGGGGATGACGGTGGATGGATCTCTAGAATGAGGGGATGACGGTGAATGGATCTCTAGAATGAGGGGATGACGGTGGATGGATCTCTAGAATGAGGGGATGACGGTGAATGGATCTCTAGAATGAGGGGATGACGGTGAATGGATCTCTAGAATGAGGGGATGACGGTGAATGGATCTCTAGAATGAGGGGATGACGGTGAATGGATCTCTAGAATGAGGGGAGGATGATGCATGGATCTCTAGAATGAGGGGATGACGGTGGATGGATCTCTAGAATGAGGGGGTGACGGTGAATGGATCTCTAGAATGAGGGGATGACGGTGAATGGATCTCTAGAATGAGGGGATGACGGTGAATGGATCTCTAGAATGAGGGGATGACGGTGAATGGATCTCTAGAATGAGGGGAGGATGATGCATGGATCTCTAGAATGAGGGGATGACGGTGAATGGATCTCTAGAATGAGGGGATGACGGTGAATGGATCTCTAGAATGAGGGGATGACGGTGAATGGATCTCTAGAATGATGGGATGACGGTGAATGGATCTCTAGAATGAGGGGATGACGGTGAATGGATCTCTAGAATGAGGGGATGACGGTGAATGGATCTCTAGAATGAGGGGATGACGGTGAATGGATCTCTAGAATGAGGGGATGACGGTGAATGGATCTCTAGAATGAGGGGATGACGGTGGATGGATCTCTAGAATGAGGGGATGACGGTGAATGGATCTCTAGAATGAGGGGATGACGGTGAATGGATCTCTAGAATGAGGGGATGACGGTGAATGGATCTCTAGAATGAGGGGAGGATGATGCATGGATCTCTAGAATGAGGGGATGACGGTGAATGCATCTCTAGAATGAGGGGATGACGGTGAATGGATCTCTAGAATGAGGGGATGACGGTGAATGGATCTCTAGAATGAGGGGATGACGGTGAATGGATCTCTAGAATGAGGGGATGACAGTGGATGGATCTCTAGAATGAGGGGATGACGGTGAATGGATCTCTAGAATGAGGGGATGACGGTGAATGGATCTCTAGAATGAGGGGAGGATGATGCATGGATCTCTAGAATGAGGGGATGACGGTGAATGGATCTCTAGAATGAGGGGATGACGGTGAATGGATCTCTAGAATGAGGGGATGACGGTGAATGGATCTCTAGAATGAGGGGATGACGGTGAATGGATCTCTAGAATGAGGGGATGACGGTGAATGGATCTCTAGAATGAGGGGATGACGGTGAATGGATCTCTAGAATGAGGGGATGACGGTGAATGGATCTCTAGAATGAGGGGATGACGGTGAATGGATCTCTAGAATGAGGGGATGACGGTGACTGGATCTCTAGAATGAGGGGAGGATGATGCATGGATCTCTAGAATGAGGGGATGACGGTGGATGGATCTCTAGAATGAGGGGATGACGGTGAATGGATCTCTAGAATGAGGGGATGACGGTGAATGGATCTCTAGAATGAGGGGATGACGGTGAATGGATCTCTAGAATGAGGGGATGACGGTGAATGGATCTCTAGAATGAGGGGATGACGGTGAATGGATCTCTAGAATGAGGGGATGACGGTGAATGGATCTCTAGAATGAGGGGATGACGGTGAATGGATCTCTAGAATGAGGGGATGACGGTGAATGGATCTCTAGAATGAGGGGATGACGGTGAATGGATCTCTAGAATGAGGGGATGACGGTGAATGGATCTCTAGAATGAGGGGATGACGGTGCATGGATCTCTAGAATGAGGGGATGACGGTGAATGGATCTCTAGAATGAGGGGATGACGGTGAATGGATCTCTAGAATGAGGGGATGACGGTGAATGGATCTCTAGAATGAGGGGATGACGGTGAATGGATCTCTAGAATGAGGGGATGACGGTGGATGGATCTCTAGAATGAGGGGATGACGGTGAATGGATCTCTAGAATGAGGGGATGACGGTGAATGGATCTCTAGAATGAGGGGATGACGGTGGATGGATCTCTAGAATGAGGGGATGACGGTGAATGGATCTCTAGAATGAGGGGATGACGGTGAATGGATCTCTAGAATGAGGGGATGACGGTGAATGGATCTCTAGAATGAGGGGATGACGGTGGATGGATCTCTAGAATGAGGGGATGACGGTGGATGGATCTCTATAATGAGGGGATGACGGTGAATGGATCTCTATAATGAGGGGATGACGGTGAATGGATCTCTAGAATGAGGGGATGACGGTGAATGGATCTCTAGAATGAGGGGATGACGGTGAATGGATCTCTAGAATGAGGGGATGACGGTGAATGGATCTCTAGAATGAGGGGATGACGGTGAATGGATCTCTAGAATGAGGGGAGGATGATGCATGGATCTCTAGAATGAGGGGATGACGGTGAATGGATCTCTAGAATGAGGGGATGACGGTGAATGGATCTCTAGAATGAGGGGATGACGGTGAATGGATCTCTAGAATGAGGGGATGACGGTGAATGGATCTCTAGAATGAGGGGATGACGGTGGATGGATCTCTAGAATGAGGGGATGACGGTGAATGGATCTCTAGAATGAGGGGATGACGGTGAATGGATCTCTAGAATGAGGGGATGACGGTGGATGGATCTCTAGAATGAGGGGATGACGGTGAATGGATCTCTAGAATGAGGGGATGACGGTGAATGGATCTCTAGAATGAGGGGATGACGGTGAATGGATCTCTAGAATGAGGGGATGACGGTGAATGGATCTCTAGAATGAGGGGATGACGGTGAATGGATCTCTAGAATGAGGGGATGACGGTGAATGGATCTCTAGAATGAGGGGATGACGGTGAATGGATCTCTAGAATGAGGGGATGACGGTGAATGGATCTCTAGAATGAGGGGATGACGGTGGATGGATCTCTAGAATGAGGGGATGACGGTGAATGGATCTCTAGAATGAGGGGATGACGGTGAATGGATCTCTAGAATGAGGGGATGACGGTGAATGGATCTCTAGAATGAGGGGATGACGGTGGATGGATCTCTAGAATGAGGGGAGGATGATGCATGGATCTCTAGAATGAGGGGATGACGGTGAATGGATCTCTAGAATGAGGGGATGACGGTGAATGGATCTCTAGAATGAGGGGATGACGGTGGATGGATCTCTAGAATGAGGGGAGGATGATGCATGGATCTCTAGAATGAGGGGATGACGGTGAATGGATCTCTAGAATGAGGGGATGACGGTGAATGGATCTCTAGAATGAGGGGATGACGGTGAATGGATCTCTAGAATGAGGGGATGACGGTGAATGGATCTCTAGAATGAGGGGATGACGGTGCATGGATCTCTAGAATGAGGGGATGACGGTGAATGGATCTCTAGAATGAGGGGAGGATGATGCATGGATCTCTAGAATGAGGGGATGACGGTGAATGGATCTCTAGAATGAGGGGATGACGGTGAATGGATCTCTAGAATGAGGGGATGACGGTGAATGGATCTCTAGAATGAGGGGGGTGACGGTGAATGGATCTCTAGAATGAGGGGATGACGGTGAATGGATCTCTAGAATGAGGGGATGACGGTGAATGGATCTCTAGAATGAGGGGATGACGGTGAATGGATCTCTAGAATGAGGGGATGACGGTGACTGGATCTCTAGAATGAGGGGATGACGGTGAATGGATCTCTAGAATGAGGGGATGACGGTGAATGGATCTCTAGAATGAGGGGATGACGGTGGATGGATCTCTAGAATGAGGGGATGACGGTGAATGGATCTCTAGAATGAGGGGATGACGGTGAATGGATCTCTAGAATGAGGGGATGACGGTGAATGGATCTCTAGAATGAGGGGATGACGGTGAATGGATCTCTAGAATGAGGGGATGACGGTGAATGGATCTCTAGAATGAGGGGATGACGGTGAATGGATCTCTAGAATGAGGGGAGGATGATGCATGGATCTCTAGAATGAGGGGAGGATGATGCATGGATCTCTAGAATGAGGGGATGACGGTGAATGGATCTCTAGAATGAGGGGATGACGGTGAATGGATCTCTAGAATGAGGGGATGACGGTGAATGGATCTCTAGAATGAGGGGATGACGGTGAATGGATCTCTAGAATGAGGGGATGACGGTGAATGGATCTCTAGAATGAGGGGATGACGGTGAATGGATCTCTAGAATGAGGGGATGACGGTGAATGGATCTCTAGAATGAGGGGATGACGGTGGAATGGATCTCTAGAATGAGGGGATGACGGTGGATGGATCTCTAGAATGAGGGGATGACGGTGAATGGATCTCTAGAATGAGGGGATGACGGTGAATGGATCTCTAGAATGAGGGGATGACGGTGAATTGATCTCTAGAATGAGGGGATGACGGTGAATGGATCTCTAGAATGAGGGGATGACGGTGAATGGATCTCTAGAATGAGGGGATGACTGTGGATGGATCTCTAGAATGAGGGGATGACGGTGAATGGATCTCTAGAATGAGGGGATGACGGTGAATGGATCTCTAGAATGAGGGGAGGATGATGCATGGATCTCTAGAATGAGGGGAGGATGATGCATGGATCTCTAGAATGAGGGGAGGATGATGCATGGATCTCTAGAATGAGGGGAGGATGATGCATGGATCTCTAGAATGAGGGGATGACGGTGAATGGATCTCTAGAATGAGGGGATGACGGTGAATGGATCTCTAGAATGAGGGGATGACGGTGAATGGATCTCTAGAATGAGGGGATGACGGTGAATGGATCTCTAGAATGAGGGGATGACGGTGAATGGATCTCTAGAATGAGGGGAGGATGATGCATGGATCTCTAGAATGAGGGGATGACGGTGAATGGATCTCTAGAATGAGGGGAGGATGATGCATGGATCTCTAGAATGAGGGGAGGATGATGCATGGATCTCTAGAATGAGGGGAGGATGATGCATGGATCTCTAGAATGAGGGGAGGATGATGCATGGATCTCTAGAATGAGGGGATGACGGTGAATGGATCTCTAGAATGAGGGGATGACGGTGAATGGATCTCTAGAATGAGGGGATGACGGTGAATGGATCTCTAGAATGAGGGGATGACGGTGAATGGATCTCTAGAATGAGGGGATGACGGTGAATGGATCTCTAGAATGAGGGGATGACGGTGAATGGATCTCTAGAATGAGGGGATGACGGTGAATGGATCTCTAGAATGAGGGGATGACGGTGAATGGATCTCTAGAATGAGGGGATGACGGTGAATGGATCTCTAGAATGAGGGGATGACGGTGACTGGATCTCTAGAATGAGGGGATGACGGTGAATGGATCTCTAGAATGAGGGGATGACGGTGAATGGATCTCTAGAATGAGGGGATGACGGTGAATGGATCTCTAGAATGAGGGGATGACGGTGAATGGATCTCTAGAATGAGGGGATGACGGTGAATGGATCTCTAGAATGAGGGGATGACGGTGGATGGATCTCTAGAATGAGGGGATGACGGTGAATGGATCTCTAGAATGAGGGGATGACGGTGAATGGATCTCTAGAATGAGGGGATGACGGTGAATGGATCTCTAGAATGAGGGGATGACGGTGGATGGATCTCTAGAATGAGGGGATGACGGTGAATGGATCTCTAGAATGAGGGGATGACGGTGAATGGATCTCTAGAATGAGGGGATGACGGTGAATGGATCTCTAGAATGAGGGGATGACGGTGAATGGATCTCTAGAATGAGGGGATGACGGTGATGGATCTCTAGAATGAGGGGATGACGGTGAATGGATCTCTAGAATGAGGGGATGACGGTGAATGGATCTCTAGAATGAGGGGATGACGGTGAATGGATCTCTAGAATGAGGGGATGACGGTGAATGGATCTCTAGAATGAGGGGATGACGGTGAATGGATCTCTAGAATGAGGGGATGACGGTGAATGGATCTCTAGAATGAGGGGATGACGGTGAATGGATCTCTAGAATGAGGGGATGACGGTGAATGGATCTCTAGAATGAGGGGATGACGGTGAATGGATCTCTAGAATGAGGGGATGACGGTGAATGGATCTCTAGAATGAGGGGATGACGGTGAATGGATCTCTAGAATGAGGGGATGACGGTGAATGGATCTCTAGAATGAGGGGATGACGGTGGATGGATCTCTAGAATGAGGGGATGACGGTGGAATGGATCTCTAGAATGAGGGGATGACGGTGAATGGATCTCTAGAATGAGGGTGATGACGGTGGATGGATCTCTAGAATGAGGGGATGACGGTGAATGGATCTCTAGAATGAGGGG
>JAMKCF010000223.1:0-43135 GCA_023634235.1 Pisaster brevispinus
TAAACAGTTTTCGGGTCAGCCTGACCCAGAAACTTATATAACTTTGATATAACGCCGTAAAATAAAACATGGTTTCTAGGAATTGGCGAATATGGGCCACCGTAGAATGGCATGTGCACGGAGTAACCGTACACTTTTTTATAACAAGTACATAATAATGTATATTATAACGAGCATAAATCCACACAAGTACTCGTGGAGCTAGAATTGACAAGCGCAAGACGACAGCGCAACAAACACCCACAGAAAGAAAAAAAAATACAGTTCTCTTCAAATTTCTTTTATCTCTATGCCCTTCGTCAACTTCTACTTTTAGAGAGACATTCTTTTGAATAAATAATGTCTGGAAATAAGTATAAGAAAGAGAGCCTCTAGTGTGTCACAGTTAAACAATTCGGCCGGCTCCAGTAACACGATCGTCCCTTTTCAATGCTCAGCATTACACAGCGACGGATACATTAATTCAGCTGCATGTATCAAAGACTAGTCACTATAGTGGCATCAATGTCAAGTTCAGCTTTGTGATGCACACAATTTTCAATAGCTACAGTCTTTATTTAAAAAATGTAGAAGGCTCTAACAACACGTTAAAAAGGTGTAAAATGCCACTGTAGTGTTTGATACCCTTCAAGTGCAATTTTTGTAAAGCAACAAAAACGTTCGACGAAGTCACATTTCAAAATAGTGGTCTGTACATTTTGTACGGAGAATGTTTAGTTAATTCCCTGAATTTGGATGACATTAAATCAAAACAAAGGATTTGACGTGCTGACTGGCACACAAAGTTCATCTTTGTATTGTACACAGACACATTTGTCTTTGACGTTCGATGGCGTCACGTTTCAAATTTCGCTCTGAAAGAGTATCGGGTATAATGAAATGAACACCGTTGTAACGTAAAGGTTACAGACTTACAGACTAAATTTTTTCCGGACTTTCATAAGGACTCTATAGACCTTTCTTTTGCAACGTCAAATATTAAAAAATAGTGTTGAATTTATTGGAAACAAAGCAACCGATCATAGGAGGTATTTTATTTAATTAGAAGTTTGCCGAAAATGTTGCATTTGGTTGAAACATCTGTTAACACGATTGAACGTTTTACTAACATTCGGCGGGCCATGCCAACCAGCGCTGTTTGTTTATCAACAATGGAAAGGTCTATCTTTTGGAAAATGAGTGCATCGGAAAACTGAATTTGACACTGAAGCCCCTCTTTAATACTGACTGTATAAAAACAATTACAAAGAGTGACATTTACAGCTTAAGCTTTGATCAGATGATTTTGTTGTACTCGGCTATTTTCAATCATATTGGATATGCATCGACGCACAGTCTGGTGTCTCTGGGGTTAAGTTAACCAGTGGCTGCAGATTATTCTCGTCCCATAGCTTTACGGTAGGATACCGATTGCTCTCCCTTGTGAAAACTCAGATTTTAAACCTGATTATGTTTCCTCCTTTACTTCCGCATGACGAGATACGCAAGGCGAGTCAAGTAAAATAATGGAACCCATGCGTGCGTTGTTACGGTAACGTTTAATTGGTGCCCAGATTTGATGCGTGTGTTGACACGGTTTAAATGGTACTTGGTTGGCGCCATGTTGAAGTGGCCAATAATGCCAGTGTTGGTACTGTCATCGAAAATTATCATTGATAAGTTAACAACATTCCAGAGCTGTTTGTAAGAAGGGGGACTCCATGTTAAGTTATCATCTTCAATCATATAACTCAACTCTCAGTGGCATGATTGACTGTCGAAGATAATTATGCTCGTAGGTCTTCGCAAACGTACTGTGTTGCGGAACCAATGAGCTACAGTATGTCTCAAGTTATGGGTCACTCTGTCTTGGTTGTTGTAGGGCCTACGGCAATCACCCGTCTTCAAAAATGACAACCTGGTAAAACGTAAATAATTTCCAAGCTCGTGAATCTAAAGATCGCGTTAGCCAAACGTCTTATGTGCCATCCTGTCAAACCATAGTCCGTTAAAAAACGATTTCATGCCAGAAAAACAGACACTTTCACACACACACATGCAAAAACACCCATAGACACATATCGATTGAACCTGATCGGGTCTTTATGAAACATTTCATCGTTGAGGGAACAATTTGTTTTCGGTGAATTTCAGGAGCAATTAGAGTAAATCATGCAAGAAATATTATACAAGGCCAATTAGGAATCAGTGACCTTGTTGATGAGGCCCGTTACAATGGAATAAAATTAATGATTAGGTTTGTTGTGTGTAGCGTTGGATTGGGAGGTCCGTCATATTCTTCTTTCTCGTCTTCTCCCTTTTGAGTGTGCAGCCTTCTACTGATGATAGCGTGTGCGCGCATGGGTTTTCCTAAGACAACAGAAACAGGGGTCAGTGTTATTCACTGCTTTTTATGAGGCCCTATTTAACTTTTTATTGCCTCATTTTAAGGGCGGAAGGGAGCATGGAAGTAGAAAAGGAGGGAAAAGCGAATTGTTAATGTAGCCGTGTGAACACAGAAACAGCTTGCCAGTGTATAGGTTTTAACGCATCGTAAAACGGCTTTTTATATGGATTTGCAATTATTTTTGTTAATGGACATTTGTAGTGCGGCATGTCTGTCAGAAGACACTCCTGGCGCATAGAAAAGAAACTCTGCTAATGACTGTACTTAAAGCAAAGACTGAACAAGTGTATTTTCAAGTTAGTTTTGTTTTCAAGTTAGTTTTGAAGCTGGAGAGAGAGTCTACTAGTCTGAGGTTCAGTGGAAGAGCATTCCAAAGAGATGGTCCAGCATGTAAGCACACAACAAAATGAGACCGGACCGCTTTCATATAAAAAAAACTCTATTAATGTCCAGTTTGTGACTAATTAGAGTAAACTAGCTTTATAAAACCTCCAGTCAAAAGCTGACGCAGATATAGTTGGTGTCTTTATCAATTACCGTCATTGAATGTTATTTCATAAACCAATCTTCAGATGTGTCTATCATGAATCAGTCTAAACACCTCAATCAACACTACAGCTTTCGAGGGCTTTTTAATTTCCGATAACCACTGGTCCCCCAGTTCAGCCAACCTGTGATGCACGGCACCTGGACCGTGACATCACAACGACGGTTCATTTGAGTACAATTAGGAAACAGTACAAGTGACTGATTACCGGAGCGGCAGACTACCCGTCTATTGCCATTTTAATTACGAGCGTCTAATGTGAACAGGCACTTCAAATAGCAACACATTCTCGGATCCGTCTCTTTGGGGGATGATTAATTAACTTTGCCCAACAGGCACTAGGTCAATGTTCTCTTTGTTGGCTGTAACTACGGTCATGTTTCCTAACCTTCCCAACTTTGTTTTCCTTCAAATATTGTCTCTGGTTCAAAAAGTGGGTCACAGTCATGTACAAAAGAGTTACTGATAAATACAGCTGTCGAGGACATACAAACTAAACCAACAAGCAACTGCGTTATTGAAGCTTCATATTTCACTGCATGGGTAAACACACGACACTGCATTTTGCCATGCAGTTTATTGCTGTGTTGTTAAAGAGATAGAGTACATCATTGCTCCCGCTGCAAACCACTACCGTATAAAGTTACAGCTCATGATGTCGAGTTGGTACTAATATCAGTCACTACAAGTAACCGCTTAAATGGGTCTCAGTTTTGTGGATGTGGGGACTAAAATGACAAATTTATAAATAATAAAAAAAAGTATGAAAGATTAATACCCAATTTGTTACAATGCTAACCTTGAAGGTCGATATTTTCTTGGTTAATCTCCCTCGTATTCCTTCCGTGGTTAATGCACTTCAACCATTGAATAAGTCAATGGAAGTTGGAATATGCCCCCCCCCGTGTCAGTTCAAAATCTAAGTCTCAATTTTATGGGAGTGGTAACTAAAATGGCCCCCAAAAAGTATGAAATATATTGTTTAAAGTCAGGCTCGCTTTAAAGCTCTAGAGCGTTTAATCAAAGTAAAACAACGCGGAACGGCTTTGTGTTTGTTCACAAACACCTTATGTTTAGTTATTATTATTTCTTTTCCAAAAACCGTATTGACTGAACACATGACTTTTCTATCTGTCATATGCCCCTCTTAGAATTATCAGAGGTAGACAAATCATAGACATATTAAAGCTTATGCCTAGAGTTAATTTTTGTTAGATGTCATTAGATTAAAATTCGAATAATTAGTTATTCACGTGGCATGTTACAATGCTACCTTGAACTTATTGTTGAAGTTAATTTCAATCGAGCTCATTCCATGGATAATTAAGTATTCTCCCATGTCATTCAAAATCTGTAAAACAACTTTCTTAATAAATTTGTGCCGGGAAAATATAGCAGCAAATTTAATGGTAATCGAAATAACTGTCAGTTGAGGTTTCAGCTTATAACCATATGGTCGATTTTTAATGTAAAACTAACATTTGGTGTGAAACTGACGATGCCATATGCTTCCAACCTGAAATTTTCACAGGTTGAGCTCTAAGCGAACACTAATAATGTACTGGATGTTACATTAAACGACATGGCGCACTACGTCACGAGCTTCATTGTGTCTGGTTTTCAATAACTCCACTTCGCAGCCAATAAATACAAGGATCATGACATAAACAATGCTGGAAAGAGCGAACTGCTGAGTAACAAAATAGGACTAAATGGAATAATTAATCTTTAACTGACACACTCGTAATGGTGGTTTTTTTTTCGTCGAGCCAGTCGACGTCCAAGGTGGCGCGCTTTTCTTTATTCTTAGAATCTACGAGAGAGTGCTCTGTCTCGTAGGCAGTTTAAGCAATTCATGTTTAGCTCTTAATCAATAACCACAAAATCACCAAGCGATAACCAAACCTACGCTGGGTTTAACCCTTAACTTTGTCAGTGACTAGCAAACGGGACCAGTTAAAGCTTGTCATTTCACTAAGTGTCACCCAGCTTTTCAAAAAATTTCCATATAGATGTTTGTTATCACCGAACTAGCAAGCCGGACCACTTAGAGATAATTTTGACTTTTCCTCAAGTGTTTTAACTACACTCTAAAAAATTCCGCGTCCGAATTGAGCCAGATCCGGGTTCCGAGGGGCCTGACCATTTTTTGGGTCAGTATGACCCGGAATCTGTGTTAAAATGACACAGAAATGGGTTTAAGTGACACAGAATCTGACTTAAAATCCCATTTTTAACCACCTTTCGAGTCAACTTGACCCGGATGTGGGTCAGGCCCTCTGGGACTTGTAATCTGGGTCAATTCTGACTCACGGGAGTTTATGAGAGTGTATCATTTCGACCTCGTTCCCAGGGGTGATCGATCTCGCCGCGCCATTTTTTCCCCAGCTTGCCTTGCTCGATCATAACCCCTGGAATAGACTGTGCAAGTCTCGCGCGTATTCGAACATTGGGATCCGTTAAAGCGCGTGAGTTTGTTTCTTTAACGCGTTTAAGCAATGTACGTGGGACCACAGTGGTCCCAAAAATGTTCGAATACGCGCGAGACTTGCACGGTCTATTGGTTCATTAAAATGTGCTAGAATCTAGCCCGTTTTAATTCAGCCTGAGGCCGATCCATTGTACGCGCGCGCTCAAGTATGGTAACCCGTAAAAGAGGCATCAAGTCAAAAAGCAACTGGTCCTCTGTCATTCTTCTTTGATTTTGTGATATGTCTAACTGTATGCAGTTGAGGGTGACCGTGTAAAAACATAATTTATTTGAAATGGAATCGCGTCAAAATACGTGCATTTTTACACGCGCGTACTAAGCGTCCTACAAGCGCCATACAAGCGTTCGAAAGTTTGTTTTTCAGTACATCCCTACCAGGGGTTAGTGACGAGAGGTATCGATACGGCGCGAGGCTGGTATCATTTGGCCGGCGGACCACCGTAAAAGGAGAGCGGCTGCTGTACCCTGACAAAATGGAATAGTAGTTTTTCATTTGGAGAATCACCTCAGATGGATGAAGAACGTAAATCTTTGAGGTTCAGGCTTAGTGAGACAGACCCGGTGAGATTTCCTTTTGCCACTCTTTTTACAACCTTCACCTCATCTGCCCGTGATTACCCATGCAACCTTGAAGGGGTATGATTTAAAATAAAAAAATTACCGCACCGGTGTGTTAAATACGCGGAACGACATTGTTTACCGGCCTCATTTTGTTATTCTTCTGAGTATAAAGTATCAACCAGTGTTCGCCTAAAGTACATCATGGAAACGTCTGTTTAAAGAGTCATGGATGAATTATTGACCACGGTTGTACTTTATGACGTCCATACACACCCTCCCTAATCTTAAGGTCTGTCAGTGCAGCTTTAACGGCAGCTGCCATTCTAATAACAGACTCATTGCTTGATTCCGTCCACTACGGAAGCAGTTGACAAGCCGCAGTCGCAGCCGCAGCCACGGTGAAGACAGAGCCCTTACGGCTGACGGATGCAATCCGTGTCATGTACATACACTTCGAGCCTCAATGAAGTGTTAAAGATCGGCCGCGTTGTCACCTGCCGGCCACAGATCGATAGAGGAGGATTTCCCGTCAGCATCGCCCCCTCCGTTCGGCTCATTAACCTTGGCCCACCACAACATCGTTTTGTTTCACAAGCTCAGGTGAGAAGCGGACAGACAATTTGGCTGGATTGACGCTTTGGGGGATGGAGGGAAGGAGGGATGCCGGAGAAAGGAAATATGTTTAGAACTCCAGGAGTTGCTACAAATAAAGGTTGTTTACGTTGTTTAAAAAGGACTTGATTACAGCAGCACTGAGGGCATGAAATCTCTTAGTGTTGACAGGCCATGATTATCCATCGACCCGTAAGAAATCACCTCACAATGTACTGTTGGTTTGTTTGTTTGTTTGTTGGGGTGTTTGTGTGTTTGTGTTTTTGTTTGTTGTGGTGTATGTTTGTTTGTTTGTTCGTTTGTTGGGGTGTTTGTTTATTTGTTTGTTTGTTGGGGTGTTTGTTTGTTTGTTTATTTGTTTGTTTGTTTGGGTTGTTTATAGTAACAAGACCCTTTGACTATTCGAGAGCAATGAAGATGCACCCCAACAAATTAAATACTATATTTTTGAAAAGAAAATTACTGTACTTTAGATCACATTAAGGGTATTATACAGGATTGGTAAGGATAAAAACAACATTGTTTAAATTAGTTGAAAGCTTACTGATTATGAAGTTCATACTAGAACACTCTCTTTCACTCTCTGAGAAACATTTCCCTCTGAAATGAAGTCACATTCGAGAAATCTGTATCTGAAACCTTTAAAAACAAATAATAATAATACAACAGCCGATTGTTAAACCAAAATATATAATAAAAAGGGTAATACGTTTACATGCTGATTGTTGTGCGTGGTTTTTCACGACTCACACAACCAATTAAGCCCAAATTTTCACAGGCTTGTTATTTCATGTCTATGGTTGATCACGCAAAACATGAACACTGTCTGCGACTATTTTGTCAGCTCTACCAATCCTGTATAATACCTTTTATCTTTTTTAAATTACTCTATGTTACTTTGGACCGTCTTATTCTTAAAATGGACTTTTATAGCAACCAACCGGAATGTTGTGCAAGGCCATTAATCAATGAGGACAGTGAGCTGCAATCCATTTTCTATCATCACCACATCATCACATTCTTCACGATGAAAAGACCTTTAATTTCTTCTCAGAGTGTTCCCCGAGGTACCCGTGTGGTTGGAGTACATCACCACTTGTTTATGTTTATGTTACTTTAAATTCACTGTCATTTTGTGCTTCCATCGTGAGGACTGGTTGAATTTATCGCATGTCGTAAATCGCCGCAAAAGTCCCGCTTCTTTCTCAATGAGGGAACTTTACGGAAGCTCTAAAGGGACATAGAGAGATCAATAAATTGAAAGACATAATTATGACTAACATCTCATAGTTATCACTTTGTGCAAATCTTATAAATAGGACTTAATTGGCCAAGGCATAGTTAATGATTAATCATAATTATAAGATATAAGTCATATTTTTGACTTTCTTTTATTTTTCTCAATGTCCCTTTAACGCTTCCATAGAAACTTGCTGCAAAAGACTGAAATGTCCCGTGTATATTAGAACTTCCGAGAACAAGTTCAGCGTAGCTTTTAGCTATAAATTATACCATATTGTTGGGAAAGTAAAATTTAGTTGTTTAATTTATTAAAAAAAACACTAAATTTAATAAACCAACAAGCAAAACCTGAGAATAAGACTTGGCCTCGATTTCAGGTTATCTTCAATTACGAATTTCGCCCGACTGACGTTCATGCTATTGTTAAACATGTAATGATCACACAAATTCGGTCGTGATTGACAAAACGGGGGTTCTAAAAAAACATTTACATCTTCGTCCAAAGTTTTAATTTTGGTTCAATGTTTAGTTGTAACAAATTATTTGTTTTATTGAAACTGTACTGAAAGAAAATTGCTAATGGGTAATTTAATATTCAGGAATGTTGTACAAAATAGAATTTACAGAAAAGAATTGGATTTCGTAGTACAGTCTTCGTTCGAGTTGTTTTGCTGTTTTCGCTACGCGCGAGACTTGCACCTAGTCTATTGTAAATCAATGCATGGGCAGTATCTGGTGGTTCATCTTTAAATCGTACATCTGTATAAGTCGCAGTGTATAATGATATGTAAATACATATATGCCAAGAAGTCAGTTGGCCAGACAGGTTCATCGGGCCAGAATGTCATAATTATGGTTTCAAGGAGTCGACCTTTGTTGTACCATGGAAGTAATTCTACCTCCATGGTTTTACTAGCTTGATCTATAGACACTCTCAACCTGTACACACCTCTATGTGGGTTCCCTATCTAAGCAATTGTGATAGTAAGTGTTAATTGTATAATACAACAAGGCACCAGACTGTTTTGCTTTCTGCCTCATTAATTTGTTTGTGTGGAATATTATTTTCAGAGAGAATGGCTGCGTTGTTATGGTGGCCACTACTGCGTGTAGTGACGTTGCAGCCCTTTTCAAAACAAGCGTTCGTTTACTTTGATAAAGATGCGCAACACTGAACTCTATTTCACCCAACATTATACATTATCTTGTTACCAATATTGTCGATACCACTGCGCGGCGATTGAAGGCCACTGCGACTCACTGATTTTGTCTGATGGATTTTTAAAAAGATAGAAAGTAATTAATTTCGGAAACATCAGCAGGAGAAGAGAAACACGAGTTTAGGAAAATCATGAAGCGCCAGGGCTCCAGACACAAATATAACAGACTATGTCGACGTTAGTTTTTAACTCATTGCTCTCAGATTTCATTGAGTTAAGAAAAATGAAAATAATAAACTGAACTTGTTTGCCCTTGCACAGGTACAAAGTTCAAACTGTGGAATCACGATAGAAATCTCAAGTACGAGTGAGAAATTCTTATCACGAGGTACTTTACCAGCTAATCCGGTTCTCTAGAACCGTTCTTACAACTCCGAAAAATCTTAATCGCCATGGAATTATCATTTTGTTGCCAGAGGGTAGAAATTCCCGAGTGTAATGAATTTGAAAAATGACACCGTGTTCGAGAAGAGTTTTGTGGAATCCGAGGGTCAGTGTAATCCGTAGCTGTCCACTGCGACTTGCAATGCCACGTTGTACGCTCGATCTTTTTTTGTAGAAGAAGTTTCTGTTTAGCTTTCTCTAATTTGGTTGATTTTGAAGATTTAGATACTGTTGTTTTTCCATTTCTCACCCGTGCTTTCTTGCAATCAACTCGTGTGTGCACATCGTCCTTAAAAACATGGAACTATAGGAAAAGGGAAAATCTCAGCAGACGAGAAGTGATCAGGTTCCAGCCTAAAAGTAACCCAAAGTAAACACGATTTGAAGGAAAATCATGCCACACACACAATGTGTTGTATTTAGGAAATTATAACAGACTGTTTATGTTTTGGCGCATTTTTGAAAGCAAAACACTAGGTCCATTATGTTAAAGAGTGGCTCCTAAAGGTGAAATTAAATGCTGTGATGCACTCATTTTCAAATAGATGGTGATGAAAACAAAATTACAAGTCTCTATACCTTCTGTTAACAGGTGTAAAATGCCACTAAGTTTGACACCCTCCATGTTTTGTAGAAATCCAAAAGAAAAGTTCGATGATGTCACTTTTTCAAATATATGGTCTGTACATTTTTACACTGAGGTTTGTGAGTTCATTTCTTAATTTTTGATGGTTATCAATTAAAAATGGCATTCGAATTTGACCTTTGAGACTGGTGCAAAATGTCCTCTTTGAAATGTACAGACCCATTTGTTTTTGATCCGATTTTGTCCGATGACGTCATGTTTCAAATTTCGCTCTAAAAGGGTATAAAATAAAATGATATTTACACCTTTTTAACGTGAGGTAGAGACTTGTAATTTTTCGACACTTTCATTTGGCATGTTCGCCCCCAAACAAGGCTAAAAGCCACTCTTGGTAAGAGGCTACAAGAAAACCCTTTAAGGTGAACCTGACTCGGGGATCGGGCTTAAGGAATTGATTGTGTCCTCTTACGACAGTCTAGAATGCAGTCACAAAGCTTAATTTTACCTTGGAGCCCCTCTTTACAGCAAATCATTTTATTTCTAAAAAAAGTGTCTTCCAAATTGTTTAGACGATTGTGTTTAATATCAACGCTTGGGTTAAGCCAGTGACCTCTTAATCCGATAAAAGCATCCACAGTCAAACCAAGCCTACCATTGAGCTAATCCTTGAGGAATATGATCGAACTTTTAATATGGAAGTCACACTCTAACTTTAAGGCGTCTGGCCGCAGGCTTGTATGGTGACAACACAACAACACTTTTTTGATGGCTGGGGTCACGCCAAAGGAACATAACAATGGAATGAGGAAAAAGAATATACATGATCATCTCTCCTTTTAAGAAGCCATAATCTCAGTTCTGCCTCCCCCATCTCGTCAAGTGGCAACGCCCACTCCACGGTGAGCTCTATAAGCATTGCGATACCACCTCGTCGTTTACACATCTGACTTGAATGATACGTCCAACAAGCACGTTTTGCACGACCTCCATGAAAAAAAGCAATTCTGAGCTAACGATTAGTCCACCAAATGAGAGAGGGCATACCTTTTGTTTGAATGACGAATGTCAAATTAAAACCAAGAGAAGCCCACTGGAAACTTAATAACATACATGCACACTGTCCTCAATTGAATTTTGTGAATGCATTTGCGGTAGACGTTTGTGAGCACGCATCGTTCTCGACCAGGAGCAATAATATATTATTAGACACGTGTGGATGAATGACTAGGAGATTATCAGGGGGTTTACCCCTGGGGACGACCAAAGCTTCTGCAGTGATTTGAAGTTTGAGACGGCGAGTTAGAGTGCAAGTTTAAAAAAAAACCTAAACACGAACAAATGTAGCGCGAAATGCTTCTTCCTTTTCCCTGGTAGAAATTCGACTGGCCTCGCTCCCTTTAAAAAAAGGCCCTTGAGACCCATCGGTTCTCAGGTAATATGTCTGGCTGTCTCCCCCTTCTGTTTTCTCTTCTTTTCTTTGCATCTTCTACGCAGCGACGCGGGGGGGGGGTGGATATATATATATATAATTTTTTTACGAAGGCCCAAATTCAAGCCATTTTGTCAATTTTTGCGCTTATTTTGTGTGTGCACACACATTTTGGGTGTACTCTTCTTCTTTTTTGATTTTTTGGAAGGCTTTTTTTTTTGGGGGGGGAGCCGAACGCCCCTCCCACAGTCCGACATGCCTGCTTTGGGTAATTGGCATAGTTATGGCATTAAAACTGGGTCATGGACATCTCTGTAAGCACAAAGTATCCGCTTACATGTCTTAAGAAATTGGCCACAGTATCTCAATCATACCGCCGCCATCTTTAACCAGAATCCCTTCCCATCTTTACGATATCTTATTGTCACTCAGTTTCTTCACAACTCGGGAACAAAAAGTTTGGAGATCAAAACTTGTACCTTTTGAAACACGATCGAGAATTATTGTGATTAAATTGTGGGTGTTTTTCTTTATATCCCCCGTATCCAATTTTGTCTGATAATTACTGGTTCCTCGACGTGTTCGTCTCCCACAATCAGATATTACATCCTTCACCCCTAAAAGGCCAACCATGTGAAAAAAGGAAGACGAGTTTAGTCCGGTTTCTGAACGCTCTCCATTATTGATTCAGACTGTCTAACTCATTCTCAAAACCGGTTTAAGTGCCCGCATCACCGATGTACATTAGATCAGTACCTTCCATAGCAAAGAAATGAAAACATCTTAATCTTTGCCAACCGTGGTTCCAAGACAGCTCTGCCAAGATGACGATGTCTATGAGGAACGGTAACCCTTGGTATTCAAAGTATACGAGAGATGTGACCGAGAAGACAGTGGATTTAAGGGGCTATGGATAATGAGGCATACGTTGGTTAACCTTTCTCTTAAGACCAGGTTACTTTATTGGATACCACGCTGATATCGAACTGAAGGATGTAACAAGATTACGTACAGTACTCAGTCCTAAGATGCAGCGTCCAACCTTCGGATTTAAGCGGATAATTGCTCTCAGGGACAATATAAAGACACTGTGTGTGTATAGGAATCCAAAAGGGCACATTGCGGGCAAAAATTATGCCATTAAGATCTTCCCTGTTTCCCTCCTTTCTAAACTTTTTCATCCCTCTAGACCCTTTTGTAAGATGGTTTGTTAAACTTTATTTATCTGACACGCATTAGTGGAGATACAAATTGCGTTTTAGTACAACACAGACAACTTTGACAAGATCTGCACTAACATAAAGGGAGACTTTCCAACAGGACAACAGCATAACAGAAAAAATCAATCGGCTTTTGTAACATGGTTTGTTGAAATTAAATAAACTACACGCATAAGTGAAGATACAATTGTGTTGTATAGTTCAGTACAAACAACATCGACAAGATCTGCACTTGTAGATATAAAGTAACATTTCCAAAAGGACAACAACGTAACAACAACAAAATCAATAATTTTGTGTACGATGGTTTGGTAAAATTAAATAATCTTTACGCATTAAGATACAATTGTATCTGCACTTGTAGTTATAAAGGGGATCTCCAAAAGGACAGCAGCATAAAATAAAATCAAACTTAGACTATAAGATGTTTAAAATTACCATGAACTCACATTTTGATATTCACGAATTTCGAATCGACATCCAGTTGTTATTCTTTGGTTTTATGTGTAGATTCATAACTGCCGTCGGCGCTTTACTTGAATTTCACTCAAATATAAACAAAGAGGACGTTTTTAGCACGGGGAAATTGTTGCTTGAGGTGAGAATATTACTCCATGCTATTATAAGTGCATGAGGTAGACTGGCTCCTTGTTTGCAGAGCTTACGTTATTGCACGTGGGAAAAGGGGATATGACCACGTGGCCATCCATGTGTTTATCAAATAAGACCAGACAAATAAAGCATTGAACACTTGGAAACTGTTACATGTTTTATGCTTATTTCCTCTGAAATCAGACACACCCGACCATTGATTTATAGAATTTCCAACAAACCATCGTACGTCATTATTTCCTGTTATTCTGTTTTCCTTTTTGATAATTATTGACTTTCTGCGGAGGGCGCAGTTTGCCATTTCAAAATTCAGACTCAGCTCTGGTCATGCTGGGTTTTGTTTTTAAGTAAACAGTTTATTCAGGATACAGGCGATTATTTGGACAATCAATTCGGTGGTAAATTTGACGGTGACATTTTGCACTATACCGGCTTTAAGTTCGCTTCCGCATGATATGAGCAAAATAAGGCCGTCCAGGATTAAGACATAAAAATGCTCATGGACCAGCAGCTTAAGATCCTATCATCTTATGTCAAACCTACTTAAATTTAATAAGGCTTCCTTGAATTCAACTTGTCTCAGTCCCCCAGCCCTTTCTCTTTGAGTTCAACTTGCCTCAGTCGACCCTCTTCTCCACTTATACAGCAAATAATTAACTCACTGAGTACGACAAATGCATTTGGATTCGTTCATGTCTTCAAGAAGATTTATCCTAGACCGTGTGGACCAACGTGGGTAACTTAAGACCACCTAAAGAGTATAATGAGCACCCCTATAACAACAATAGATTTGTCCCAGATGCCGGATGTCTCAAGAAGGGACTGTGTTGCACGTTGGCTTGAGTGGTTGGGTTTTTAGACGATTGTGTTTAATATCAACGCTTGGGTTAAGCCAGTGACCCCTTAATCAGATAAAAGCATCCACAGTCAAACCAAGCCTACCATTGAGCTAATCCTTGAGGAAAATGATTGAACTTTTAATATGGAAGTCACACTCTAACTTTAAGGCGTCTGGCCGCAGGCTTGTATGGTGGCGGCCTCCTTTCAATGCCGCATGGTTGCAACTTATCGGCCCCTGCAGCTGCCACAACTAAGGGTATAAGAACGCGGTGGAAGCTGTAGTTTGACCGCCGACCACGTGACCAACACGAAGAAAAAGATTCAAATAGTACTAAAATCCTACCAGTTTGAACTCACGTGATTTATCTCGTCAATATTGACAAACTCACGTGTGGTGTACGTGAGCGTGTTGTCTATCACTGGCTGATCACTGAAATTTTAATTCCATGATGAGGTGAGGTATGAAATCAGCTTAGCCTAATAACATAGATCTGAAAATAGTGTGTTTAATTACATCTCCATTGTTCCTTTTTTGAAGTAGTACTTTGAGTGGAATCATTGCTTTGGGTAGGTTTGTTCAACAGAAGGAAAAGTTAACATGCTTATTGATTTAGCTTGCAATCAAGTGACCTATAACAAGGAATGTGAGATTTATATGGTCTCTTCGAGTAAAATCACCCAGTTTCCCCCATATTATCATTATTAATGTTATCCGAAGGCTTCCAAATGGTACTTTTGGATGAGCGTAAAACCCGTCTCGTATTTCAATTGTGACATTTTGAAGTGTTTTCATTTCTGTTATGTGCTACTCTACTGGAGGAATTCCATTATCGTTCCCCCCTCCTGTTTGGCTAGCTTTTCCAGACCATGGGATGTCTGAAGTCATTGACCGGTTAAGACGGAAGGAACCAATGACTACCAAATAAAACAGAAACAACAAATGAATCTGAAGATTTCCCCCATGGTTTAAAGGAAGTCTTCCTCAACAAACTGTGATTGTAGAAAGTAAGTACTTGTAAGTGTGAACCGAGTGGTAACCTAGAAATGTGGAGAAAAAATAGAAGAGGAAGACAAAATATAGAAGATGGAGACTCAAAATCTGAACATACTACACAAAGACGAAATATTCATTCATTAATTAATTTATTTATTTATTTATATACATATATTATTATTATTTTTATTATTAAAACAAATAAAAAATAAATAAAATAAATAAATAAATACATAAACAAATAAATAAATAAATATTATATGAACAGGAACTAAGACTATGTGTAGTTTTTTCATTTCGGAATCTTTTTTTCATGTAGTTTTGGTAATTTGTGTGAAATTTAAATTATTTTCCTTGGGTTTTTCGTATCACGTGGTTATGTCACGCTAAATTGTATGTACTTGTATCTGTATTTATTTTCTTCTTTTTTTCTCATCGATTTCTGTATAATTACTATATCTGTGGATTTTTATTGTGTGGAATTGATGTATTATTGTTGTTGTTGATGTTGTTGTTGTTGTATAGCTTCAAAGCAAGAGACAAAAAATAAATACATAAGCAACTCTCCACGAAGCGTAAATAAACAGATTCTTGAAAGCCTTCACCCCCTCCGCTATAGCCTTGATTCATCCACTGAATCGAGACTAACACATGACTTCCCATTTAAGCCGAATATAATGATTAAAATCGAATGAGTCATCGAGAAAAATCAACATCCAGCTGAGAAATCATTTAGGAATTTGCTTTTCAATATGTAATCAGTTTGTATAGCATTGTTTTAGACAAACACCCCGTGTCTGTAACCATCAAACGTTAATTGGATTGTATCTACAGTGTATTTGATCAAAACAGATCAAATACTGGTCTTCCATTTTCCCCAAGGTACCTGACAGGGAAAGTATCTTGGGTAAGTATGACCAGGCGAAAGGTGATGCTAGCGAGTAAACCTTCGGCTGGTGTTATAATGCAGACGGTTTCGTTGATGATTGAACTACTTCGATGTAATTACATACACTTCTAGGATTGGACGGAATAACAACCGGTGTGGGTTGCCGCGGGGTTGTCTTTGTTGCAAGCTGGAGTGTCAAAACTACATGAGTACAATCACTCAAAGTTATACGACTTGTTGTGCGTCTAGTTACAGAATGCTTTTTCTGGGTATAACGACGTGGTTGTTTTTTTTTGGTTTGCAGAGAGGAACCTACGAGCACCGTGTGTTGTAGCTGTGTATTGAGTTGCGCCAACTAGAAGCCATTTCACGCAGGGTGCCAGACTAGCCTGCACTTTGGGTTGTACTACAACAAGAGGCGTCTGGCAACCACGCAACTCAAAGAAAACTGGTCCCCCACACCTGCCGTGGGCGGTTACGAAGCTCTCGAAAAGAAACAAAAAACGTGCCACAGTTTGTAACGACACCTTGCGTTAACGGATCTTGTTTTTCTACTCGTTACACAACGACAGAAATGTAATTACACCTGCTCAGTGGAAATAAATACTCAATAGAGGTTATGTCAAACCCGCAATTCAAGCCGATAGAGCACACGACTTAGAATAAACGGAGAATAACATTCATTTTTAGATCGGATCACGTTTCATGATACATCAAGGTTCATGCATCTCGTTACAGCGGCCGATAACCGTCTAAACGAAAACACTTATTCATCCCGTTCTCCTTTGGCAACGTCAGGGTAACGCTTTACGTTCATCGGAATCAACAGTCTCATATAATCGATGAATATTCGATTAGTATAGACGGTGTTGTTTGTCACAATCAAATTTGTTATGAATTCACTCTGATACTGCGTTACAAAACCAAAAAAACTAATTCATGGTTATACACAGACCATGGCCTGTGACATCAGATGGTTTTTTTTTTTAACAGCCACTGAGCCTGGACTTCCTGCAGGCGTAATTTGTATATACAATAGATATTGAGATTACACTGTACCTTTTTTATCAGCTTTTGACATAACGAAAAAGGGCACATCTAAAAAACGTGGTTCAGCTGCTGACTTTTATAACTCTTGAACTGGCATGGAAATTAAAACACAAGTTGTCAAATTTTCGATGTGATCAGTGTGGTATCAAGCTTGTCAGCAAGGCCCCAGAATGTACAAGGTCAATTTTTTTTGTAAGCAAAGGATTTACACGGTCTAAACAAAGTATTGCCACGGGTAACGCGTCACTGCTTTCTGTGAACCCTAAAAACACACTATAACGGACCTCTTGTGATATATTTGTGATAATTTTGTGATAATGTTGAGATATTAAAACTGCGGGATTGAATCAACATTTTCACCCATTTCATCTTGTTCATTTGCATACGTTAAAATATCACTGGAAAGTAAGAGATTACAGGTATTGTACAGGATCGGTAGAGCTGACAAAAAAAAAGTCGCAGACAGTGTTCATGTTTTGTGTGATCAACCACATGCATGTACATGAAAAAACAACTCCGTGAAAATTTGAGCATAATCCGTTGTGTGAGTCAGGAGAAAATGGTGAAAAACCATGCACAATTTTTAACACACTGTCTTTAACTTTGTTTGTTACGACCGAAATTTTTAATAAGTTAAATAATTATTATAAATATGTTTTTTTAAATAAGTAAAAATAAAAGTTTTCAATGAGTTTTCTCGAATATGACTTCATTTCAGAGGGAAATGTTTCACAAACAAAAATGATTATAGTAAGAGTATGAACTTCATTATCAATAGACTTTCTGATTAAAATGAAACAATTATATATACCTTTAATAAAAATGGTTATCAGGGATAACCTTGAAATCATCTATCGAGTTTGACACAATGGTCTAAGCGATCCATCTCTCGTCTCGAACACACTTGCCATGGACAGATGGGCACAACTCGTCTAGTCATCACAAAAGTGAACGAACAATGAAATTAATAATCGCGGGATTATTTACTTAAGCATGAACATTTAGGAATAAAGTAAGGGGTTGGTTTTTTTTCGTTCAGATTTCATTAAAGGGAGGGCAATTTTGAGAAACGATTCCCTTCAAAGGAATGTGGTTTTTATAGAGAGGGGGAGTTTTAAAAAAAAGATTACAATTTAATTTTGAGAAACATTTCTGCGTGAAATGTTTCTCAGATTGTGTATTCCAATTACGGATTATTCTTCCTGCGTGGCAAAACCGCTCCAGCTTTTCGGCGATATCTCAAAAACCTTGTCACCTTTTGAAATGAAATTTTCACAGGTAAATTTTATTGTATATGTCTATATATTTATATTGGGATTAAAACAATCGAAAGGATAAAAACAAGGTATACTTTGCCTTCTAATATTAACAAGTAGTACATTGTAGTAGATTTCCTATGGAGAAGTTATTGACGCTCTCTTTTCATCACATACCGCTGTTGCAAACCTCCCTCGTCATCCATCGATTCACCGACAATTCATGCAAAGACTAAAATTGCAAAATAATGAAAAAGTCAATCTCCAAAACGATTAGTACTTCAATCCCCCCCCTTTCTTCGAATCCTCAACGCCAAAAAAGAAATTCGCTGCTGATTGCACATTCTGTTCAGTGTAAACTCACACTCAAAGAAGTATTAGTGTAATTACAAGCCGGTTTCAGACACTGGAGTAGAAATCTTCTTTCTCTGGCCGGGAATTACGCGCATCCTACCCGAAGGAGATTTCCAGGCGATAATCAAAGCATGGTCCAAGTGTAAAGTCGCTAGGGAATTCTTCGATTTAGAGGAACAACATCCTTGCGGACACAAAAACCTTGACAATATTTGAGAAACTTGGGAGAATACATGTTTTAATAGGTCATGCATGGGATGATACATTTGTGTGTAGCAGGAATGTACAATATCCATGGGGTACAATTTCCAGTACCGCGTGAAGATGTCAGATGAAATTCTTGTACACTTTATCAAAACTACCTCTTAACCTGCACATTCCTACATTTAGCCCAAGCGTTTTATTTTGCAACACATATTATTCTCTCGCCTCTCCGGGGACTAAATTCTCGCCCGCCTTCACTACGGTAGGATGGATTGTTTCTATCAAATGCTCCCAAATGACTGTACTGTCTCGAAGACACGGAGGCAGGTTCTTCCTTCTACAGAAATCCCAAGGACCTCCTTGATAATAAAAAAAGAACATCACACGTATGACCCTTGCTAGAACTGTGGTCATGCAGAACTCACAAGCACTGAGCATTTTGCACGTAGCATTTTCAAGTGGATGCTGAAGAACTCAGCTCTCTGAAGCTTCGTTTCCCAGGAGAGCTTGGCACGCATCTGCCCCCGGCCCCTCCCCCAGTCTTTCACCAGACAGTCAATACTCAATTTTTGTATAGCGATTTTTATATCGGTTAAAACAATAAGACTTACAACAGAAATCAACAGAAATCAACAAAAAGCGATTTTGCAATGCACAAACATCCGGTCACGTCTTCTTCTGTATTTTGCATTTCATTAATGGAGGAATGTTATAAAAACAAACCAAACAGCAAACGGAAACATGGAACAGCTGTTTAACTGTCACATACAAAGTGTGGACCTGAGAACAAAATGAGGTCCACACAGTGTAGGGACTTGAAACACCATGTGGACTTACACACGTCCACACAGTGTTTTTCGCAGTGTAGAAGAAGTTTTTAGTGCACCGACCAAAGGAATGCAACACAGAGCTGTGGCCCTTGTGGGTTCTTTAGAACAGAACAATAGACCCTATAAATGTTTTCTTTTTTTCAACTTTGACCCCCAGAGAAATTGTGAGGTTTCCTAAATACATGAAGACTTTCTTTTGCAGAATGATACCCCACTCCCTGCCATGTTGTCCCTGTCCTTGTTTTGACACAGGTTAAAGGGAACAGATCAAAAATTTTACCTCACCAGTTACCAACAAAAATAATACCCCAAATTAAAAATTTTCGTGAAGACACCGCAGAATAACATCTCACAAAATATTCATTGGTTTTAATAAAGAAAGTGTTTAATTTGGTTTGTCCTTAACACCGATGTATGCTCAGTGCTTTCCCGAGCTCTGTGGGGAAAAAAAATCACAGGCAAAATCAAATTAAATTCTTCATCCCCGATGCAAATATTAACATCTATTAAAGAAAATTATGTTTGTTTCTGCATTCGAGTCGTATGTATAACGCGCCATTCGACTTACCAGATCATTTGTCACTTTCTACAAGAAAACACCTTAAAAATCATACTCTCCATGGGAAATGGATATCTTAAATAACTCTATACACCAGCCAAGTTTCAATTTGAACTTGTTGAGGATCGGGCCCAGCAGCATCCTGGTGGAGTTCCTAAACATCTTTTGGCTACCGCCTTTTGATTAATTTCTTCCTCCGTCCCACATTTGACTTTCCAAGTGACATTCACACCTTCAAGATCTTAAGTTTCCCTCCCACGAAGCCAGTCTAAGTCCAAGTTCTCGCTCATCTTCTTCGTAAGAGGAGCGACACCGGACTCTCCCGGGAATCTCAAGACAGTTGTGAAACAGTTGATGTCGATTCGAGTGGCGTTAAATGATCGCCGGGTCTACATATATCAGTTCTTCTGGGGATTCGAGCTGACGCGATAAATATAGACTCTTCGCATATAAGATGAATTAATAAGATGGAAAGCTCGTCTTCAGTTTCGGATCAACACCGATATACGTCCATAGATTAATCAACACATTTTATCTAATTCACGACACTTGGTGTTGGTTTCTCACCTTCTACGTCTTGTTATGCTGAAGGCATCCTTGTTATGGGGAATTCATTATTGCTAACAAATCCATCCTTTTGAAGGTATGGAAATGGGCCAGAGAATTGGCTGTCACGATTATTCGAATAACAAATGAGGATGGCATCATGGTATTATCAGAAGAGCGGGAACAGTAGAACAAAGGAACACACAAGGAACGATGCCGTCCTCACATTGGAATCCTTTGTATTTTTGTGTCCTCACATTTTGTTTCATGCGCTAAGTCTATGGTGAGTGTTAAGTTAGAGGGACAAAGGAAAGTCCACACATTGATAGCAATAAATAAATGTGTTAGTAGTTTTTAAATGTTCTGTTTTATGCTCTACAAACGCATGTTAACACTTGAACCATTATTTCCGTCCTAACTTTTATGACAAATTTCACTCCCAGCATGCCCTTTGTTTCACAAACATCTTAAAGCAGCTGAGTTCACAAGACTGTTCAGTCACCTCTTCTCCTGGGGGTATCAACCTCGATCCCATTCCAATGCCTGTCAGTGACAAACGCTAACTTTATTCAATTTAAAGCATGTCATTTTTTTTCCAATTCTTTCAATAGGATTTCTTCTTTTTGGACATTCATCCAAACGTCAACGCTCAGTTAAATTAGTAATGACCAATTGAATACGTTGCCCAGTGGGTAAATCCCGCTGTCGAGGTCACCCGAGGCGGCGTCCAGACTCTTGTCTCGGACAAGAATAATATCCCGGCTCTTGCAATCAATATGATGTAACTACAGCCAAGAGCGTCAGGCCAGTCGCGATGCTGTTACGGCCGATACGTAAGCTCGAGATAGCCAGCCCAGTAAATAATCTCTATTTTCGAATGTCTAGATTTCTTATATCTCCGGGCTCATGATAGAGTTATGAAGGTTTGGGATTGATTGAGGATTTAGTTTTAGTTTTTTCCCCCTCAGCATGTCCTTCTGACGACAGATTGATGATGTGACCCAGAGATTAAATAATGGGTCCACCGGTGACTCGGTCTGTAAGAGTGACGTCATTAGATGCGGAAGTATGGCGCTGAGATTGTTAATACGCGTGCTCGTGCGCCTGCGTGTTCCAGTCAGCTTCAGGCTAGACTTGTTCTAGTGTGGTACGGCCGGGATCTCTCTCTCTCTCTCTCTCTCTCTCTGACTGTACTGTCAAAACAATGTTAATCGATAGGCACATTAATAAAGAATCATCTGGAACGCTTGATGCTTTCAATGGCGAGATTAAAGAACTGGCGTAATTCAAATGGCGTGATTAATTATGCAGGATAATTGAACTAAAGTTCATAGACTTCGGGAAGTACACTCATGCTCCGTAATAAAATTATGGTAAATTTTGACTTACATTTTATTGACAATAGTTCACAGAAACCAAAAGAACAATATTTCATTGCATGCATGTGATTTTACGGGTTTTGACAACGGTAACAACATCGGGGCATAACATTGTACGAGTGGTGATAAATACAAATGACGTCATCAGTTGTCACGGCGGGCGCCATTTTGAATCTGGATACTTTGCAACTGAACGATGCAGTCAGCAATTTAGCCGATTTCAGATTCATGCAGTTATATTCAACTCATTTTCATATAGTGCAATTTTTTTTCTCGAAAAAATTAACATAAAAACAGCCCATTTTAAAACAGCTAAATGGAATTATCAATCAGTTTGAAAGACGATTCGAGATCTTATTGACGACAAAACAGTCTTACGCAAGACTGACACTATTGTATTAGGTCCTAAACACTACTATACACTTACATATAATTTATAAAAAATAGTGATGTTATCTTACATACCCAATCCAACCCTCCCTCAACTTGCATCAATTCCCCGAAACTAATTTTCGCTCAAGATAACTACACGATATACAAGATGAATGGGAAAATCTAATTCGTATCAACGCTTTGTGAACATTGAATTTCTATCGACTAAAAAGCCCATGAAGGACAAAAGATTTGTTTAATTTTAGAAAACGATCGCCTTTAATTAATAATTACAAGAATTCCATTAGGCAAATCATTCCACAGCTGAAATTCAGTCAGTTCTCTGTGCAAAAGGCGAGCTGTGATTAGCAGTAATGGTGGGAACCATGGCAAGAACGCTTCTTAATGTAAAGTGTGGTAATCATTGAACACGTAAACAACATTTTCAACAATGGCTTCTTATGTATGGTCTTCCAGCAAGAAACCAAATAACTTTACAAAAAAAGTTACAGATTAACAGATTCTTTTTAACTTTTGTCCCTTAGTTACAATTTCAGAAAGTGATTATGAGTACCCTTTATATTTTGTTTTTGTTGAGTGTTATAATCTAGAGCTCTTCTACACCTGTCGTTTCACCGTTCACCTCGTGTACTTTTCTTCCACCGATTCATACTCAACTCTCTCCAGTTATCATTTCAATCATTATTTCCCCCCCTAAATGTCCTTCGTTCTCTTTTTTTTTATACTACAGTCCTTCTCGGTCCTCTCTCAAAAATCGATCCAACAACCTCCTCCTCATCTTCACCTCTACCCTCGACCTCAACTCATCTCTTCATGTTCTCTCCTTCCCGATCCAATCGAACACCACCCCGCCTAGGTCTCCGCGCTCACGCAAAGACCAATACCATCTTACTTCCCGGCTGCTATTTCTTATTTTCCTCCCATCTGATTACCTCACAGTCTCTTGCTCATCTCTCATTTTGTGCTAGCTAATATCCTCATTCTTGATCCCCCAAAGATTCCCCTTTCTTCCTTTCCATCTGTCCTCATTCCCATCTCAGCTTTCATTCCTTCATCTGATATCTTCGTCTTCGATCATCCTCTTTTTCTTTCTTGGACTCAAATCTGTTTTCCTCCCAGTCGCGCTCGTACCATAGTCTCTCATTAACATCTTTTTACAATCTCACATCATAGTCGCGATCTTACTGACATTTGCTTCATATCAAACTCGCATCTTTCTTCTTTTGCGTTTTCCTCAATAATAATCCCCTTGATTCTCTCTGCACCCCACTCTCCCAACTCTAAAGGTTTTAGGTCAAAGCAACCAGGAAGTGGAGATCCCTTCAGTTATTCTCACACATTATTAATGAATAATTAAAACACACACAGGTAATGGTTCAACATCACAATTAACTTTAGACCAGCTTTTTAGGTAACCTCGATTTGCGGAACACAACTTGTTCAATTGCTCCTTTTGTTTATCGTCTCTGTGTCATTAATCTAAAATTTAGGTCACTATTGACCCTGAAGTCGGTCAGAAAACAGGTTTCTCCGGAAAAAAGGTCAATAATATTTCTCTAACCGGTATTTATTAATCGAGGAAACGTGTACCTTCATAATGGACATTGTTTGTGTACTGTACAGTCCTGAGATACGTAGATGAACAATAGGCAGCTCGCACATGACACGTTTTTATAAATTTGTGTGTTTGTCATAATTATAATAGCTACATACAGGAACAGTAAATACATTAACAATACGTTAGATAGTGATTCTTTCGAAGATAAACAATCTGTTCATTAGAAAATATAAATACATTCCCTTAACAGTTTGCAAGTACACAATTTACACAGGTTTTTTTCCGCCTCAGTACTCTGTTTGTCTACCCGCCACATGTGCGTTTCATTTCGTAGGTGGTGAAATTCACTTCTTGTACGTTCAACTTTTCCTCCCCCAAAACCCCACTTACACTCTCTTAAACCGAGAGTGTTACATTAACACCAGATGGGGCTGTCAGTTTGCCTTTCAACGTGTTTCTAATATTGATGCCTGACCATCGTTGGTTAACACTGGAAGTGTTTTTTAACACCATAATGTTAAACATTATTCGCCATGATAGTTTCTTTTGAATTAAATCCACACAGCCCGGTTATTTTGCTGAACACGAACCAAAGCTGAACTCGATCGCAAGGCTGAAGATTTTTTTTAAATGACATAATTTGCCCACTGGTTTTCTTGAGGTCAATTTTTTCCCCTTTCATCAAGTATCAAGGCTTTGACCTTTGAACTTATATAACTATAATTCTTTCTTTTTTTCATCGTGCTGTTTGAGATAATTTTGGGGAAAGCATGCAGCAGGCACTTTTTAATAATCACATAATGCGGGCCACGTTTCGTCGACAATTCCAAAAAATATTAACATCATTTGTGACAAATTTTATATAGAAGCATCTCGTCTCTGGTATAAAATTCTAAATACGGATTGCACATAAGTTTCACTAGATCACATTAAAAGGAGTAGAATATATTGGTCTATTCAAAAACTAATTTAATTTTGTCCCCAAAAGGCCTGTTTTTAAGATAACCCTCCAGACATATATGTTATTATTATTATTATATATCACATGAAAGAGGTTCTCGTCTCCCCATCGGAGTTGGACGCCCGCCCATTCTTAGCGATCTTTGCCTGGTCTTGGGTCCACCATCTTCCCCGGTCGTTCCTGGAGCCCATGGACATCGTCTCTGTTTGGGTTTGTGCCGTGTTTGCGCGCCGGAGCCCCGTGAAGCCGTTCCAGTCCCCCTGGTAGTTGACGCAAGGCAGGAACCGGAACACGGACCGGAAACCGTTCCGGAATTTGATGTTCATCCAGCAGTAAATGAAGGGGTTGTACACGCAGTTACTCATAGCGCACAGTAGGGCACACAGGTACACTATCTAAATGGCAAGGAAGAAATAAATAACGTTGAAGGCAAAGTATACCTTTGGTTTTCCGTTCGATTGTTTAAATCCAATTTAAATGTAGACATTATACAATATAACTAACCTGGTGAAAATATCATTGCGGTTATGTCCATGTAGGAAGAATGGTCCGTAATTGGAGTGCACAATCTGAAAAACGTTTCATGCAGAAACGTTTCTCAGATTGAAATTTATTTGAATCCCTCTCTCTCTCTAACACCACATTCCTTTGAAGGGAATTGTTTCTCAAAATGTTATACATTATCAAAAGCTCCAGTGGTTCTTACCAAGAAAGTTTTTATAGCATACCCTCCCTTTAAACACAGAACAAGAACATAATCTTATCACAATTTCCACCATCTTCGTGATCACTCGCGGCTGTAGGTCGTCTTGACAAAGACTGACTAATCTTGTTTTCTTTTCTCTTTACAATTTATTTATTACAGCTTGTTTGTACACCGTAGCCCATCCCACCAAAGTTGTTTTTCAAGCGGCCGTGTTGCGTAAAAACTTCTCAAATAGTTGGGGTTTTTTTGTTTTGTTTTTTTAACACAGAGGAAAAAAAGTAATTAAGTCAAGAGATAAAACAAAATTTTACGGCAAATGCAATCACTTCCAAAATGGAAAAAGAAATCAAACAATTACGTAAGTAACGTTAAGCAATTACTGTGAAAGGATTTACTTAAACACAGAGAACTATGTAAACGAAACAGTATCCCGAATAGCGTGGTTTTTGAGGGCTTGTCATACAATATTGCAGATATAGTTTACGGGGTTAATTATCTCCAAAGAGACGAGTCTGATTCGTAAGTAGACTAGTAGGCCTACTTGCGAAAAATGGAGTGCCATAATACGATCCGACCCTTGGAGCATTGTATTCGAACACTTAACCCACCTAAATCGATCAGTGTACATGGTATGGCACCCTGACGTCAAATAAATGTGAGTAGAATCGATCTATTTACAAGGCATGGTACCTAGACGTCAACTCCATATGAGAGGGGGGACATAATCGATAAGTGTACACAACGGTACACCGAATTTACATTGAACTCATAAACCTCTGCAATCTTGTTTATTTTCACTCCCTCTGGTTTTGGATTATGACAAAGAACATTTTTTGTGTGAGTATGATTTTCAAAAGTCTTTATACGTACCTTTATGTAATAGAAATAAAGTATATCACGGTTGCTGTCCTGCATAATGGTGTATATTTGGATTGGCATATAGCAAAGAGCAAAAAGCAACACTATGGTTGCAAACATTTTCACCAGCTGAAATAGAATCGGACAAAAAAACAAACAATCCATACAATGATTATGGTAGTTCCAAAGTGCATCCAAAGTGGATTCATTTGAAAAGAATATTCAGTTCAGGCTTACAGTTTAAAGAGTATGTGCTGAAGTACAAAAAGAGTAGTCCCGTAGAATAAGAATAGTATACAGACTAGTCGAGTGTGAGTCGAGTACACAGACTAGTTCAGTACGAGTACAAGTACATAGACTTGTTGAGTACAAGATCGAGTACACAGATCGGTTGAGTTTGACTATGAGTAAACGTAGTTGAGAATTAAAATGAGTACACAGACTAGTCTAGTATGAGTCGAGCACACAAACCACTCTCGTATGAGAATGAGTACACAGATTAGTGGAGTGTGAGAATGAGTGTACAGACCGCTCTAGTAAGAAGTACGAGTACACATACCAGTTAAATTTGAGTACAAGTACAAAGACTAGTTGAGTACAAAAGTGGGTACTCAGACCAGTCGAGTACAATAACTAGAACTCAGACCAGTTGTGTAAAAGAACTAGTACTTAGACCAGTTGTGTAAAAGAACTAGTACTCAAACCAGTCATGTACAAGAACGAGTACTCAGACCGGTTGGGTAAAAGAACCGGCACTCAAACTATTTGTGTACAAGAACGAGTTCTCAGACCAGTCGAATACAAAAAAGAATACCAAGACCAGTCGAGTAAAAGACCGAGTACTCAGACCAGATGTGTACAAGAACGAGTAATCAGACTAGTTGAGTACAAGAACCAACACTCAGACCAGATGTGTACACGAACGAGTACCCATCCTAGTTGAGTACAAGAACGAGTACTCACACTTGTTGAGTACAAGAACCAACACTCAGACCAGATGTGTACAAGAACGAGTACTCATACTAGTTGAGTTCAAGAACGAGTACTCAGACTAGTTGAGTACAAGAACCAACACTCAGACCAGATGTGTACAAGAACGAGTACCCATACTAGTTGAGTACAAGAACGAGTACTCACACTTGTTGAGTACAAGAACCAACACTCAGACCAGATGTGTACAAGAACGAGTACTCATACTAGTTGAGTACAAGAACCAACACTCAGACCAGATGTGTACAAGAACGAGTACCCATACTAGTTGAGTACAAGAACGAGTTCTCAGACCAGTCGAGTACACACGAATTAGTCTGGAAAAAATCCGAGTACATAAAGTGTAACAGGGAAGATTTCGCAACTCGAGTACCAGTATACGCACTACACATTCGACACAGGCGCCTACTTGAGTTACCAAGCAAAGTCACAAGTTACCAACGAAGGTTCCCTCAAGCATTTGAAGAAAATGACGAGGTAATTAATAGCATACACATTGCCCTGTCAGTCTCACCCTGTGTCTAATAAGTAGACTAGAAACTTATTCTACCTTTAAACCGACCGATAAAAAGATGGGCTGACACTGGATTAGAATATTGCATTTCAATATTTGCCCTACCCCCCCCCCCCACCCCATAGGGGATGGCCAACCAGAGCGACTCCAGACGTAGACGGATCGTAACTAGCTGTCTCTTCACTACTTGATCCATGTCCATTAAGACGATGGAGTCTAGTAACAAAGACCCGCAGGAAATACTTTTTATATGCACCTGTATAAACTAGGCGGGTAACTGCAGACCGTGCGGACACTCGGTCTTAGAAGGAATTTAACATTCTCTTCGGAAACGTCAAGGGCTACATCATTTAAATCAACATCACTCACACGTAGTGAAATCAATATCAAAGATGTATGTGATGGTTGAAACTCAAATCCCGTAAAGCTTTCTCTCTTTCCTGAATAAACAGTCAACTTTCTTATACGAGACAGAGAAAGTTGGGTGTTGTTTTTCGGCCTTATAATCAAGAGGGGCATATTTTGACCGGGTTGTCGCTTTTTCGTATTTACCAATTTGAGCTTCCTAATGCGTTGATTGAAGTAAACCCGTTGATGTGTGCATACCAAGATTGCTTGGACTTAAAATAGCCTAACAGGTGGTCGGGAACCAACGTAATCAAGAAGGGGCAAATGCATTCACTAAATGCATGCTCTTCGGGGAGATAAAGGCGAGTTCAGTCACATGAGCTGGCTATACAAGCTCAAGCCATCGGTGCTCAAACTCACAACAGCATCGAAGGACGTATTCAGGTCTACTTTTGAGAGAGACAAACTTCTGTCAAGAAAGGTATTACGGAGGTGCGAATGGAGTCGACTGACTCAAGCTCCGGGTCATCTTGCTTCAATGACGGTTCTAATCTTTTTCAACGCTAACCTGATATATCTGAACCTGCTTCTAACCCAATTCTTTCGACCCTGTTTTAGGATAGAATTCTTTAAACCTTTTTTTTTCAGGGGGGGGGGTGTATGAAATTTTAACTCACCCTTGCTTTGGATTCGCTCATTTTCTTATCTCTTTCCGCCTCCACTTCTCCCGGTGTCCTCCGGCCCCAGATTCTCTTTCCGATTCTTATGTACGCCCCCATAAGCACGGCCAATGGAAGGAAATACTGTAAGACCATACATATTAGAGAATACACCAGCGAATCTTCCCAGGAACCGTCAGTACAAAACGTGCTTTCTCCCTGAGATTCCACGGTGGTGAAGAGAGCAGCGGGTAGCGCGAGGGCGATGGATATGACCCAGATCACCCCAATCACGAACAGGGTCTCTTTAGACCCCATGCGAGGTCTCAAAGGGTGGATAATTGCAAAGTAACGATCTACCCCTATAGCTACTAGGGTGTAGATACTAACAGACACCGAGATGGTCTGGGAAAATGATACCAGCTTACACATGAGTTCGCCGAACGGCCAGCGTGTGTAGAGAGTCGCATAGACTGTAAAATTGACGCACATTGCCGCCATAAGGAGATCTCCGATGGCAAGGTTGACGATGAAGTAGTTGGTAACTGTACGCATACGGGGATGCCCCAGGACAATATAACATACGATACCATTCCCAAAGATACCCAAGACGCTGACTGTTCCGTAGAGAAAGATGAAGATCGCTTGTATCCAGACTGGTTCATCGTAGTACTCAAACATGGGATAATCATAATCAGAGGGATCAGAGGTATTATCAGTTTGAGAAAAGTTGGATATTGTTAATCCCGCCATGTCGATGGATTTACTAAACCCCCTTCTCGTAATGTTTCACTCTGTGTGGCTGCTTCGTGAAGAGCCCCGTTCGCTGCTGTCGAGGTGTGGTCTGTGTGGTTAACGCACAGTTTGTTTAGTGATGGCGTGCACCCCTTGTGTAGTCCGAGACTCTGGTTAATTTCCTGAATTCCAAACGAAGAAATATTTAGACCAATCTGCTTAAGAGACCTTTACTGTTCCAGAAGACCAACTGATATTCTATCCTTTCACTACGATTCGATACAGCCAATATAAATACGTCACACGATTAAATTTCATTAACCCCACGGGTTAAGGTATATTGTTCACTGCCTGAACAAGTACACAGTAGGTCCTGCCTCTTCGCTAATTAATGAAAATGGTGGGTGACCGCCGCTTTTACACAAATTGGGCAACTGCTTTTCGTGAGATGCAATGTGAGTGAGAAGTGACCATTGGTCGTGGATCGATCCCGTATTAAGCTCCTCTATAAAACGAGTCGTTGGGGAACCCTTGTCGTGAGAACGATCTCGAAAACATCCTCGCTACGGTATCTCAAAGACGCCATGCAGAATCCCCGGGAGACGGCAAGATTGGAAGATACGTATGTTGATCTAGAAGGAAAAGAAACACTGATTAACGTCTTGTAACGTGACTACATTTGAGTACGGAAACAGGAAGGATGTACCGAGGTTACCTTTATGAATGGGAATGAGAAAGGGGAGTTCTCAATATATTCATGATTTTCTGCTGTTTACCGTACAATACGAGCGGATCGTCGCCATCGTTTGCATGAAATCATGAATTTCAATTACAGAATATGAGTCATAGATCGAAGCCTTGTCTATCAAAATGTTATTTTTTAAAAGAATTATAAAAAACTCCTTTCAAATTAAGATGTTTACGCTGTGCAACTTGTATTTATTGTTTGTATGAAGCATTTATATTGGAAAGGGGTGGGCAGTTGTGCTGGTATATATATATTGAAATGGTTTATAAAAACAGCATAGGATTTTTGTTTTTACATATTGCGAGTACGTGACATCGGCATACATCCTCAAACGGGCATGGTAATGTTAGTTCAATTCCGTACACTCTAGATTACCGCGTGCATATATACAAAGAAAGAAACAGCCTATTTAAGATTCACACATTCCAAATACTCGTTGAAAAAAAAGAACAATTTACTGCCAGATATGCGTTTCAGAATCATGACCGGCGCTTTGGTCCATTAAAATCATATCAATATAAATAGACAACTGTACTACGGTTTGGCGTCGCGTACAGCATCTCCTCACCACAACCGTCTCAGAAACAATATCCCCGGGTACAACTTAAGACAGCCAGAGCAAGAAACCCAAAGTGCTGTATATCCTCATATATGATGAATATCATTTTTCTTTAGGAACGGACGTCAATAGCACTTTTGCCAGGTTTAGGGTTTCCGTAAATTTTTTAGCAAGGACCTATCCGGTATCGATCTCTGAGCGTGGAAAGAGCATCGTCGTTTGGTAATCGTGTCTATACGGGACATTGAACCTGTGCTCTAGGCATGCGTTAATTGGCTGGCTCGCGTTTCATGGAGCATTGATTTGTGTACTGTTTCGTTGGTTCACGTTTAAATGCTTTTGCAGTGTGGGAATCATCAATCAGTATATTATGCTAAATATAGGCCTACTCCATCATTGCTACACGTTATAGTTGATTTAACCAACGACATCTCGTTATGAATCAATCTATCGTGGTCAAACTATTCCCGTGTAACAACACGCATGAAGCACCAAGTGCACAGTGCAAGTCTCGCGCATTATCGAAAACGAGAAAACGACTCGAAACTAAGACTATAATTTTCAGTAAAGTCAAATATTCTTTTTAAATTCTATGTATACAAAGCTCTTTAAAATAAGATAAAAACATTATAAATATTAAATATATAAATAAACATTTGTATAAAAAACAATTTCAATCGTTCACCTAATACAAATAATTTGTTAAAATTAAATTGAAACAAAATTAAAACTTGATATGAGGATGCTTATTTTTTTTTAGAAACCCCATTTGCCATCCACGCCCGAATTTGTGCAACCATTACATAGGTTTAGTGATAACATGAACGTCAGTTGGGCAATATTCTGAATTGTTTATAAGTAACCGGAAACGGAAGTCAAGTCTTATTCTCGGGTTTTCTTTGTTGATAATTGTTATTTTTATTTAATTTATTTTTTTACTTTCAATCATTTCCTGGCTAAATTGTACTTTCTCAACAATATAATTTATATTTATAGCCATAAACTACGTTAAAATTAGGGCATACTAATTTGTAGCGACCCCGATTTGTTTATTTATTTATTTATTTATTTAACTATTTATTTATTTATTTGTTTGTTTATTTATTTTTATTTAATTTTTTATTTATTTATTTATTATTGTTATTTATTTATTTATATATATTTGTTTATATTTTGTTATACATTTATTTCTTTATTTAATATTATTTCTTATTATTGTTATTATTATACTTTCCCCTGTAATTTCTATCTGAAAGCTTACTTGTTGAAAAGATGGTTATGATGGAAAGCACCATGCACAATTATTTCGTCTGAAATGCTCTTTTTGCTTAGAAATCAATATCTAAGTATGTCGACAAATGTAAATCTCCCCAAAACTCATTTCCGAGCGCGTTTTTATGTTTCAAATTCCCAAAAGTTTGTTTCGGATTGCTGCGGCCGGAGCGATTCGGCTGGTACCCGTGTCACATCGCTAAACGTGGGTGGGTTTGACGTTCTTGATGAAATTGTGACAGGTGTTTCCTGTTTTTTCTCAACAAGTAGACACTCTATTCAAACATATGTGACTTACACTGTATCTTTTGCTTGATAATTTGGCCTATAAATCAGCATTACGTTGACAAAAACATAACGATGACCATACCCCTTTAAACTAATGGTTGGGTCCAACGTGCTCCCGGAGGTTTGCAATGGCGCGAGATCTGAGCGTTTCCAGTGCAGTTCGCGTTTGTTAATTTAGCCAATTTGAACTTGTTCATAATCAATCGTAATAAAGTCCATTTCTGTAACAGAATTCGTACATTTTTAATAATGTTTTATATGGAAATTTTGCAACTAGGCAACAATGTGTGTTACTTTAATTCCGATGATGAGTAGCATTCGTTTTCCATCTAATGAGTTCGTACATTAATGTAACACACTGATTGAACAAGGTACTTCATAAATGACTTAAAACATAACGGTATGAAATACACGTGGACAAACATTCGTTTTGCTTGTTTAAGCTGGAGTCAATTTACCCAAGGAAATCTGTCACTGTCTGCTGCGGTGTGTTAAACAAATAAATGAGTGCCATCTATTTTTTTGAAATTACCTACAATAATCCAAATATTCTGACATATCGTTAACGGACTTTGTTCGACTCTTTATTCCGTGTCAATAAAAAAAAAAATAAGGGGAAAAAAAAACATTCTTGCGGATTCGAAGACGCGTAACCCTGCCCCTAATTGAGATGAAAGCGACTATTTATTCAGTCAACACTTGTTCTTACCACACACACAAAAAACTGTGAAAACAACGACGCGAGCCGGGCATGTGATCTTAATCGTGGATCCATCATAAGGCGTGTTGTGATATTTACGGAGTGATTTGCAATCCACAAGGGAACGTCATCTTAGAGTTTAGGTTGAAGATAACTGATCGCACAGCGGAGGGTTGGGGGTCAATCTGAGAAGAAAAATAAATGGAAGCCCGATCTGTTGGATGGTCTTCATTACCTCTAAATTAATGTAGGTTTAAGAAGTAAATGTTTAGTTAACAAAATAGTGATCTCTTGGTAAACATTGGCGCAATTAAACAACATCTCTTCTGAAGATTTGTGTGAGAAAAACCAAGGCACTTATAAGAGAGTGCGTAATTGAACAAAAATCCATCCATTATGGAGACGTTATAAAGACCCAGACACTTAAAGTGGCCTATTTGCAGAGATCCAGGACACGAAGATGATTCTCTGACCATTTATAAGTTCTACAAGACCCCACAGCCATCAGCGATTCCCCCTCCCTTCCCACGACCTCCCCCCGTCATCAAGACATCAAATTTAGAGAATTTCCCCCCAACCTTATCACTGTGAATCAGTTGCGTAGAGTTGTGGATGGAAGTTGACATTTAATCTAGCGGCCAAATGCAATATGATACTCTCTCTCTTTCATTCCGGTGTGTCCTAATTGCCCATAGATATAATGCCTTGCTAAATTTCCCAATACTTCCTCTTCCTTAAAGTCATGATGCAACACGCGTCTTGAAAAGGGAACATTTTTTGTATACATCTTGAAGACTGGTAAAAGCATTGAATTTCAGGTGAACAGAAAGACACTCAGGGAGTGAATACGTTGCGGTAGCAATGTGTCAATTTCTCCAAAGAGTTGTGGAACCTTTAAAAAAGACTATCTGTTCGCCAAGAATAATTTCCTTAAAACCATCCCGATCCTCGATTATTTTTAGCTGTAAACTTGTGCCGAACGCGATTTGTTTTTTTGCCAAAGCGCGTGCTCTTATTTCATTTTATGAAATTCAAGACTATAGCACTTTCAATACTTTTGTGGCTTCTCATACATTTTGAGCGTTTCAAGAAAATCTTTTCGCAACCACTCGTCAGAGACAAGCTAAAGTTATGCATGACACGACGTCAAGTTTGATATGATCGTGTTACTCTTGTTACACCTACAAAATAATGCTAATCCCGAACTAGTAGCTGGTGCAGGCAATTGAACCCCGACTTATGCATACCCATGCATGCCGCATAATCTGAAAAACAAAAAGGTCAAAGTTGAGGTTGCTAAAAGAATGTCGTCCAATAGTTGGTGTCTTACGGAGACGTGTTTGTTGTTAGAATTTTTGGCTTAGCTCAGTCGGTGCCCAAGCAAATCTTTCAGATGACACCAAAATGGGTTAATGTATTCGATTGATTGATCGGTTATTAGTTCAATATGCAATTATCTGTTTGCATGTTTTTATACTGGTATACAATAGCATAAAGACGCGTATGAGTTGATCAACAACGTGTACCGTTTGACTGGTAACTTGTCTACTATAACCCAGGTCTCAAAGTATGACGTCAGACCTTTGGCGTGTACAAAGCAAGAAGAATACCGATGTACAACAATTTCAGCGCATCTTGTACCAACATCAGCCTTTTCATTTAGATTGGTTTAATCAGGACCTGGAGAGTCAGCCTTGAAAACCAACAAAGAAAGCCAAGAATACTTGTACAGCCTGAGTATAAAGGACACAGCCAGCTAATTGTCCTGTGCGAAAACCAATCCTGTGCACACACAAAAATGCATAAGCCAACCACGTGTCTGACAGAATGAGACGACTATAGCATTTTGGATAAAAACCTTCTTTTGCAGGAGTGTCAGAATTTTCTGACAAAGTTACACTGCAAATTTGTAATTAGTTGCCAAACCGACCATGCGTACGCAATATTGGTTATCATAAGACCACGTGCATGTTTTCAATGATGACGACCACTATGTGCGGTGTATTATTGCGTTTTTGGTAACGAACTATAAAGGCAAACCAATGAGTTTACCTGAGGCATGCACGCTCTTTTTAGGAGGTAGAGTATTAGCTGACAAGTAACCAATACCTTCTACTTGCCACTGACCTCAAACACAATAACTGCTCAACTCTTTCAGTGTTCCTATCAAAACATGGAGTATTCTTGACAACATGAAACGTGTTTTCAACATAGATGATATTTTTGTGAAGAGGGAGTCCCCTGAAAATTGACGTATATTTAGCTTTCGCCCCGCTGTGTACACAATAGTCGGTGCCTTCTTTCCCCATGGTTTTGTCCGTGCAATAATATTTTCAGTGATACTTTCGGTTTTGAAGTGGGGAGTTGGTTTCGTAAACATAAGATGGGTTATATCGGGAGTGGGTTTTGTTCGAATTGCTCAGGATTGAATAACAAAACAAACCCTTCACGAGTTCAAATTATCAATGTCAGAACTGAGTGCAAGCGCACACTATAATAAGTCTCCCAAGTGAAATTATCGAGACGCGATTCGCCTCGTTATTCCAAGAGTCCCCTGGGGTTACGATAAAATAGGATATGTCAACTAATCAATCTGAACTACACTCGCGTGTGGACAAACAATGAAGCAGTCAAATCTGATTAAATAAATTGGTTTCCAAGTGAACTTGGATTAGGTTGGCTTACATATCATGTTGAATGGGGCTACTATTCAAATGGGAACGATGGAACGCCAATTAGGAAAGAATATATTGATGTTGGTTTATGCAATGTTTGTAAAATGTGAAGCTGGAGGACCCAAAGCGAGTATGGCAGTCGCAAGTTGCGATGGTGAACAAACTGAAGCTTGTCCTGGTGTTGGAAAAAAAACTAACAAACAAACATAAGCATAAATGGATATCCCTTAACGACCACACGGTTTGACTCCTATAGTGTCTCAGATTCGATCGATTAGATTAGATTCGATTAGATTAGATTAGATTAGATTATCATTCAGGGAAACAAGATCTAGGTCATTAAAGTTTAACAATTTATAACTGACCCAAATTATGCTGAGCAGTGCGCAAAAAGAGCTGCTTAAGTATAAAATATTGCTTAACAATGTTCTTCTGCTTAAGCAGAAATGAGCTGGGTACCAGTCACAAATTGTACCTGCGACAGGGTATTTGGCTGGTAACCTGAGAAAAATTCATAGCAGAAGTGTTATGTGCTGGAGCTACTTTTAAAATAGGCTCCCACATCACGTCTAGTATTCCTTTATCACTTAGCAGTCATATTCGATTCACCTCGATCCAATCAAATGTAAACCAAAGTGAGGCTGGAGAGACAAATTAGTCTGGCCCCGTTCCAGTTTTGGATAATCTGTATTGCTCTTGCATTCAAGACAGTGTGGATTTAAGCAGAGGCCCTTTAAGATCACGCCGGCGTTTGAGAGAATCACCGTCGACCGTGATAAAGGTCATTCGATATGTTGACCACAAAAACATCCTTGGTGAGAAGCACTGCAGCTGTTAAATAATAGTATAAACTATTTTTAGAAAGGATTCCCTTCGATGCAATATGGGTTGGATAATTATTAACCCAAAAACGTTTGAATCTGAGAAACGATTCATGCATGAATCGTTTCTCAGATTTCTGAGGGCTGGTGTCCGTTCGCAAATGCTGCGTCCACAGATGCAGCTGGTACCCGCTGTCAACTCGCTCAACGTGGATTGATTCGGCGCTCTTGTGAAAATACAGTGAACGTTTTTTGCTGTCTTCTCAGCAAGTAGGTCCTACATTCAACTGAAACTTTCATATGTGACTTTTATTGTATCTTTCTTTTTAATGTTGCTTATAAATAAGCATATAACTTTTACTATTATGACCCTACCTCTAAACCTACCCAGCTGTTTTGCATTTCACAAATTCTACCGTTTGTTCCCCTGAGGTTTCACAGCTTTTTCACTCGAGAGGTTTTTCTTCATCTTAAAAGCAAACATCTTGAATAATTTGATGGAATGATTTGAGTATCCTCTAACCTTTCTTCCACCCTATACGGACTGAAGGAGACTGTGCAAAATAATTCGGGTAAAATTACGTCACAAGTTATTTGCCACACTTCGCAATTGGCCGTATTTTTGAACGCGCGAGGGCGCTTTCGACGTCGAATTTCCTTGCGTCACAAGTACAGTTTTATTTTATTTTGACTGCCTTTATGTTTTCTTGTTTCAATAATGATACTAATTTTTAACAATGACAAAAACGATTTCTTTTTATTTTATTTGCTTCCCGTAAATTTTGATCTCACAGGCCCCCACACGGTCACAATCACTGCGAATTACTTGGCATTAATACATTAACAATTTTTTTCCCCAAAAATATTTACCCAACCATAACTTAATGTTTAAAAAGAAATACTTCATTAACGTTTATTTGCAATATGTTTGATTCAGCTGACGTTTGTAACCATCGCTTTATGTAATCAACGCATGCTCCACTAATGCTATAAATGAAACATTCATTCGTGTCATGAGCAGACCAAAATGTTTCACAAAGGGTGCCATTGTTTGCTTCCATGCCAGGTCGAGTGCGTCCCCCTCAAAGTAGGCCAACTCATTCTAGTTTGTGCCCAACATATAAAACAAACAACCTTTGTTAACACATGATTAGTTGTCTGCAAGATTCCACCCACAGGTCTCTCCAATAAAAACAGAAGTTCTTTGAGATCGTTAAGATTCAAGTTGTTTAGCGATTTACTTTCGCCAGGAAGTTTGCCGATGAAAAACAAAAGCTCAATTTTCAAGACTGTAAGTCAATGGAATGCATGTCGTGACTCGTCTGTCAGCTCAGATCAAGTCTACCGTCAGAGTCAGGAAAAAAAATTACAATCCCTGATTCCTCTCTAAATTCTTCATCTTTTATGGAGATGAGAATCGGAATGTCTGTCTGCTCGATAAAGTTACGGACTGAACATCGATCACGAGATGTATAGTGGAGCAAACTGACCACTCGTATACGATCACCTTGCCCCGGGGAAATAAAACGTCATACCCTGGTGTATCACTTCGCCTGCGCTGCAACAAAGAAAAGTCTCCTCTTCTAAAACGAGGACGGGTTAGAAATCGGCTCCACTTTGAAAAAATGGCAACACTCGGAGGGCATACTTGAATCACAAATAGACAATTGAAGAAGAAGAAGAAGCAATCTCGGCAAGGCAATATCTGCATCTCCTACAGGTTTCTGGCGTACTGTGAATTAATTTGAACACCTTTTGGTTTAAACCAGTTGACTAAAAAAAAAACCGGGGGCTGCATTCGGAGCTTGCATTTCGTAATAACTGACTTCGTAATAACTGACCTCATGCTTACGTATGCAGTTGTTAGGATTGGTCTTCAAAACAAATTTGGTGCGAACTCGAGCTGAAACTTTGAAGTCTGTTTCTGAACTCATTCTTGGGGCCCTTCACTGCCAACAAAATATTCCTCATGTTTCTTCCCGCCCCCTTCGTCTCCTCCCCTTACTTGGGATCCCGCTGCATGGCGCTGATCACCTTTCGACTAATGTTCCAAATCATGCAAAGTAATCAACGAAACGTTGAGACGTTATTCCTCTGTCCATTCGACTAGCATATTTGCATAAGTGTACGCGACATCGTATTTCTACATATTGATTTTAAAAGGTCAAAAGAATTTTCTTTGACTTTTCTTCTTGTCTTTTCCTTCCGTTTCCTTAATTGAATTCTGGAGGACACAATGAGAAGAATGTGTTATCATTATTTTTTATCAATGAGAAGGGATTTTTATAATTGCATTAAAAGCTTGTACTGCAAAGAATGATCCTAATCAAAACGGTCATATTGTGACTTGAAATCGACTGGATCGTATTACCTTAGCAAGGACCCTTGCACGGCCTCAGAAATTCATGGAATTTCCCGTAATATTGAATGTTTTCAACTACACATTATTCTTGTTTACACACGCATCATATTATATATAAAATATTTGCTGAAAGATATTTCTGTTCATGATGCTCTACATTTTTTTTCTATTGAAGGTCTGTATCACATTTCTGACTACGGGTCTTGTAATAAAGTATTCGCCTGAAGATGGTCTAATAATAAAATGAAAATGACTATTCTAAAGAGGTTTTCAGAATCGAAAATAAAGAAGGATCACCCTACTTACCCCGCTCCTCTGCGAGCTTGGTCTAAACCCCAGACAACTCTCTAAAACGTACAACGTATGGAACGACACGATTTGGTATCGCCAAATACCCAATTTGAAAATGCCCCCTCAACGAAAATGCATTATTCAGAAATTGTCAAGTGTAGCAGTTTAAAGTACCGGGCGCTCCAACCCCCGACGAGGCGCGTCTTACCGACCAATCAACCCGTGAAATGTAATAAATAATCGGCAGGGTCTTTATGGACCCCAAACGCTCCCTCTTCAATTGTTTTCCTATATCAATCATACACAAGCCCTCAAATAGAGGACGACGCCTTATTTTTTGTGTCTATGGGTGATCTATTTTGACGCACTTTCTCTGAGAGGTCTTTTTATTGGGGAGAACTGGCGGCAGGAGACGGTGCGAGCCCTTGCGTCATCAGCATCGCCTGCAAAACACGTAACCACTTGAACTTCTTAAATGTGTTTACTGCAAGTGTGCTAGGACTTGGCATATTGGGACTTGCCCCTACCGTCTGTTGTACTGTAAGCATGTGATTGATGAGGGTAAAGTAGTGGATTTTTTTAGCGGGTATTTTGTTGAATCTAAACGCAGAGGCGAACGGGATAAACAACGCGTCTAAATGAGTGATGGGGCTCAAGGCGACGTCCATATACAGCACTGAATCAATCTGGTCAAACTCATTAAAAATATGTACACAGCATTTATCTTGGAATTGTTAAATTGGTATCAAATGTTTTCCCTTGTCTGTATATTAACAGTCAACAAAGCTGACTGTTTATCCAAAAAAACATTTGTCAATTTTGGCTTGAATGCAACGCAGCATATATAGTTGATGTACTTTTTTAAGTGCTGTTTGTAAACTGCATTAAACCGCACGCACTTAGCTTTATTTATGGTTGTACTTTGACGAACTCGATTGTGGCCAATTGAAATAAAGGTTGGGGAAAGTTTGATGAATTCGTGTAAAAGTGTAAAACATGGTGTCTCACTGTCATTAAATTTTCAGTTCGTGGTGTGTTTATTTTAAGGTAATCAAATGGCCATGGCCTTTAAGTATGTTTATATAAACAAAAAACTTTTAATTTTGCATCTTTTACATTGCGATGTCTTCAGCCGTTTGCTGATGTCAAATCTGTTTTGTTTTAGGATCAAGTTTCTTGTGATGTTTTAATGAAGTCAACTTTTGTACAAACTTAAAGCACATGTCTCATGGGCGTTATCAACAACGTAGGAGAGAAGCTCTAAGGTAAAATTCAATGTTGTGATCCACTTATTTTCCAATAGATTCCTTATGCAAATGGGGAAAGTTACAAGTCTCTCACCTTACGTTAAAATGGTGTAAAAAATGCTACTGTGCTGGATAAACCCTCAAGTGCAATTTTTGTCAAAATCCAAAAAAAATCGATGAAGTCACATTTCAAATATATTATGGTCTGTACACGTTCGTACAGATAGGCCTAGTTGTACAGTCCATTCATGACATTTTGATGATATTCAATCAAAACGGATATCGAATTTGACCTTTGGACCGGCGCAGAAAATTCCTCCTTGGACTATTTAGACCCATGCTTGATGTCTGATGACGTCATGTTGGCTCTGAACGAATAATTTTTTTATATCAAATAAAATGACATTTTACACTATGTTAAAATGACGTAGAAGACTTGTAAATTTTTCCCCACCTTCATGAGGACTCTAAGGAAAATGAGATCATCACAAAACTTTAAGGTAATAATAGTGGCTTCTTATAAAGCGCTCATATCTTTCGCTCGGTGACACTCAAGGCGCTTCAACATTCAGTATTTGCCTGCAAGGTATGTGGGGCTACGTTTGAAGTATGAGACCTAGGCCTACTCCTTTTACATAGCACCATGTAATGGTTTACAAGGTGCTGTGGCGCAATGTTATGCAGCCAAATGTCAAGTGTAAAAGTTTGCTGATGCATTAATATTTCATACCATTATAATATCTGAAGTGACTCCTACACTTCATGCTGTCTTAGGATCAATCTTGTCAACTTGTTTTGTACGAAACATGGATCTTTATATAGATTTCGCAGCAAAAATGCTAAATGGGGTCAAATAGAGGACGAGTGTTGCACACCAATATGTCCTACATGGACCATAATGTCCAACTTAATTTTTGAACCATTGTGTCCGCCCCATTGTGTCCGTAAAACCATTGTGTCCGCCCCATTATGTCCGTAAAATCATTGTGTCCGCCCACAATGGTTTTACGGACACAATGGGGCGGACACAATGGTTCAAAAATTAAGTCGGACATTATGGTCCATGTAGGACATAATGGTGTGTAACAGACGAGCAAAGCAGCTGGAGCAAAGTTACGATCAAAGTTTAACTTGGTTTTCTAAGAAGCCGCAAATTAGCATCCTCAAACAGAACTTCAACACAAAATGTTTCGTTAATCTTTGTTTTTCTTCGGATGAAACATGCCAGGGAGCATCTTCCATCGATTTTCTGGAAAGTTTATCTCAGGGTGTATCAGTCGTAATTGCCGAGCAAAATGTGATGTCTTAATTGAAATCACTTTCTGGCAATATTGACAACTCATCTTAAGATGAAAACCCGAGTACTCTATGAAATCGAGCCGTGGTACGGCACTGCCTGGAGTCTTCAAGATAGCCATTGATATTTTCATGATACTGTATTGTTTATTAAGAACACCTTTCAGTTCTCCCGAACCTCAGGGAACAAAACAAATATTCCCGATACGTCCTTACTCCCATCGCGTTGACAGTCCCGATCGTGCAAAGCATCTTTATACCAAGTTCACCTCCATGCAATTTACAATACAACCCACTTATCTCAGAATGCACTAAAAGCATTGTCTAGCTCTCTTGTTTTGTAGGTTAAATCCGACACGATTCAAGCTACTCTTGTATCCCTGAGCGAATCAATTCAGCTCAGTTCCTTTTCTCTTGAAGACGCGTATATACCTTTTCTCTGAAAGTGTTTCCGCCGTTACTAAGTGCGAGGCATTTACGGCGGTTGTGACAACGTCCCTAGTGTGTTGGGAGAGAATGACGTGCGCATGACTCGCCACGGCCAGACTAAGCCCGTGTTTCGCTGCGAGCAAAATGTTCTGTGCCTTCATAACAAACTGGACACGATACTCTAAAAATGGCTTCAAATAAATTATCTTGGAAACTTCCTCAAGATTTTGAAATAAGTATTACATTCAAGTAGTGTTGTGACACGATGTCTCTATAACTCTGCTCGGACAGAATCCATCCATCGCAGCTCCAACTAATCATGGATCCGATGGCTCTGAGTGACAAATAGATTGTATAATTTTACCTGTTCAATATTATTAGTTCATATTCAGACATCAGGTTGAGGCGCTTCAAAATTAATTACAATCTTCAGCTTCCGGATTAGCTACAACCATTTTGACAGGTGTAGTAGAAATAATTTTATTGTATTGATAAAGTCTTCCAGTTTTGATAAGATTCACAATTATTTTAAGA
>JAMKCF010000224.1:0-20000 GCA_023634235.1 Pisaster brevispinus
CCGTCTTTGCCATGCACTGCCAGTCTGTGGTCCCTCTACAGTAGCCCCGTCCAACAGGCATTCTCATAATGCAATTTACCGTCAATACTCCAACCCGTACCAAAGGCCGTCTATTAAAACTTCTTTACCCATTGCACTCCCGAAACAGTTACATTCATTGTTATGTTATGGTACCATTTATGAACTAGAAAGGTTTACTTTCACTTGAAACTTCTTCAAATCACTGAGGGGAGGCCCAAGGCAATTGCGAAATAAACAAATGTAGGGCTACAACTATAGGGCGCCGTTTGTCAATTAATTGTTTTTAGCGTAACTTTGACATGTTTTTACTATGGTTTGTAACAAGATGTAAACAAAAGAAAGTGTTGTCAAAATTATTTTGTTGCTTATAAACCATGAAAAGTGAACTCATCATAAAACATGGTTGTTTTTGTAAATCATGGTTTATAAACTATGAAGATTAAAACATCAAAAAACGTGAAACCATGAAAACTGAAGCATCATAAAACATGGTTTATAAACCATAACAATCGTGTGTTGACAAATCATGGTTTATAAACCTTGAACATCGTGTGTTTACAAACCGTCCTACCCAAGCATTCTGATCGTTCCATTCACCACTGCTCCCCGCTACCTCCCCGCAAGCTAACCATTCGAAGTTAAAGGACTGGAGCGGATCAATAACCATTCACAGTAGGTATTATTTATTTTTATAAGGCAACACATGCATCTTAAACATATTTTAAGATAAGTTTACATAATGTTTTAAATTGATAAACTAATAAAGCAGTTGACATAAGAAAACACACTCACAGATGCTCTCCAGTGCAAGCGTTCACAGTACAGTTATAGTACCTGAAACTATTACTACCCCCAGATAAAATTCGGCTTGCACAAGTCAATGGGAGTCGGCAGCCAGCAGCTTTGCGCGAGAGCAGTCTTCGATCGCGGAGCCCTGAATTTATTACGCCGCCACCACGACTCGACTATCACCGCGACAAACATTAACGACTTGTCCACAAGTCTAGCTGTGTGCTCGTTCGTCACCCGGACCCGCGGTAGCTGTAGCCTTTAATCATTGGCTGGTGGAGTTCAGTGCTAACCTTCGCTTTCCCCTTTTAAACTGTGTTCGTTGTGCCTGAATACAAATTATATTATAATAGCCAAATGCTATCGTTTTACTGTATTGGCCAGATGGTTAGTATCGTTGGCCGAGGGTGTATACGCTGGTGGTAACCTCTCCCCTCAAATTTACATTTTACTGTTGTTTTTTGTAGCAAATTGTTTCTTGGCTGAGTTTTTAAATGTTGTTTCTAGCCTAGTACTTCTAGTTTTGGGATTTTAGCATTTTACTTATTTTGACTGCACTTGCCGTAAAGTAAATGTACCCTTTATGATGCATAAAAGAAAGACCATACCACTGGGCACTATTAATTTTGGAGGTGGCAAATTCGGTTCACTATCTATTACCCAATTAGCCGCTAGAATTCACGCAATTTTTGATCTTACGTTAGAAAGATATCACTTGAAACAATACTTACTATATTTTGACTGCACTCGCCGAAGTAAATGTACTCTTCATGATGCATAAAGATGAAGTTTTATTCTATAATTATAAAGACCAAATCATTGGAATGGTCTGATTCTCTTCTGATCCTCTTCTTTTTGACCAAATTCCGTCACAATGATAATGTTCGTGTGGAACCAGACTAACATTTGTCTTTGTAAAAGCTCCCCCAAAACAGTGACTGCGTACGTTTAGTGCCGTTAACGTTGACTGGAAAAGCTGTTCCCGTCAAAATATCCACTGACCTAATCTTGACAAAGAGTTGTTTTGTCTTCAATGTAGTTACAGTGAACATCACCTGTCCAAATAACGAGTATCGGGTTAATGATCCCGGACTGTCAACTGCAAATGTTACCTGGTCAGCAGAACCATCAGCTACTGATACAGATGGCAGTATGATCAACTCTACCAACATTACATGTGTGGACGACTCTAACAGTGCTGTGGCTTCAATGGACCCCTATCCAGTTGGCCAAACTGCTGTGAACTGCACGGCTCGGGGGCAGACTGAAACTGCGTCTTGCATATTTTACATCAATGTTAATGGTATAGGTGTACATGTATACTGTTTGAGCAATCGGGCGATCTGCGTGATTTATCTGCATCGCGCGATGGGTCAAATTGTTCACTATTTCAGACTCAATCTACGTATGAAAAAATAAAATAAAATAAGAATGCCCCAGAGTTTTGAGTTATAGTGTTCGACTGGTGACAGTGGATTGGACTGATAGCTGAATCTTTTCAACTTTGTGACTCTTCAAGTAATTTTTTTTTTTAGTTTGTATAAATTGTAATTTCTTTTCTCTCTGTCGTTTTGTACCAACTTTAATGTCTCTAGTTTTATCCCTTCCTTTTTTTTTTTTTTTTTTTAATTCTGTTGATTGGATTTACACGATTTTGAAAGGGAAAAACAATTTAATTTATTTTTTTCCTAGTGACTATTATCTTTCGTTATAATTATTCCTGTTAACATGGGTTTTTTTTACCTGTATAAACAGCATAATGCTTTTTTGATATTGTTTACCCGTAATTGTGTGCTTTATAAATGTTTTTATGAAGAGAAAATACACTTTTTATGTTTCATTGCAATGCACAATGTTTTGTGGGTTTTGTTTGTGTGTATTGCATGGTTTTGCGATGTGTTATTGTAATGGCATTGTTATGATGTGTACACTTCTTTATTCATACATCAGGATCAAATTTAACCTTGGATCACAGGCCACCGATTTTAGCCCCGGGCCAGTTAACTCATGAGTGGACAAGCCCAGTGGTCTTAAGTTTTGTTTTAGTTGTCCTCACTGTGTTACATCTTTAATGGAAAAAAAAAACAAAAACAAAAAAACACTATGTTCAAATGCCATTATAATGAGTTGATTCATTTTTTTATTGTAGCTCATGGCGTTTCTTACTGGATAAAATACAGCTTTCAATTTCAACGACAAAATTGGGTCATGCTCAAGTATAATAAGCAACAATATGAATCATTAATTGCGGGTTTTAAAATAATATTATGGTCGCCTAATTTTTGATGGATTTTGGAGCAGTTCTTTGGGGTCACTCCCTGCAGGCTTTATTCTTTTGTTTTTTGATTTTATTTTTATTAACCTTATAGGGCTTTGTACGTACCGTGGTACTAACAAACCAGTGAGCATTAACTCGGACCATACTTTTGCCAGATAAGGTCCAATATGTTAAAAAAGTGTTGCTGGGTCCAGTAACTCAGACTAGGTAGGACGCCAGCCTCCTCAGTGGCATTGCAACGGCGACTGACATCCTACTGCTGCTAGGTAGCCCGAGGCCCGGTGGCACTTGGTACTAGGATGCCATTCTCCATTGCACATGGAGGTAGAAAATACCTATACTGTTGCACTGCCACCTGCATCATTTTTTTGAAGACAAAATAAATTCCAATCCTACGAAATTTTCATCGAATTTGATGTCAGGAATTGATTTAGGCAAGGCAATACTTTTTTTTATTTATTAAATCCTGCAATCAAAATAAGTAATGGTGAATGGTTATAAACTTTTATCTTAGTTAGATGCAAATTAGAAACCTGCCCAAGTTTAAAACCTGAATGCAGAAGTTTGGAAACTTCACAGTTAAAAACTTTTGCAACAACAAAACGTGCGCACACATGGGCTAAGCACGTGTTGTTGGGGTGTGCACAAGTTGGTATGTGTTTGAGTTGGTAAACTACATGTAACAGTTTGGTATTTGGATAATAAGTAATCGTACTTTCAGTAATAAACATACAATGTATCTGAATATCTTGCCGGCACCGGCTAACCTGTAACACTATTATTCATTCCCCAGTACACATGTAAGAATAACCCTTTATAAACATATAAAATGATTCCTATATTTAAATCGATAGTATTATACCCTTTCTTTTTTTCTGAATTCTGGCTCCCTAGGAATTTGTTGTTAAATGGAAAGGATCCGAAATTTGAAATGGTCTGATTTGTATCTCTTGACACCAGATTCCGTCACAATTACAATGTTGGTGTGGAACCAGATTACATTTCTCATGGTAAACTGTCTAAGTTCCCCCCCCCCCCCGAACAGTACTGTAATTGCGCACGTTTAGTGCCGTTAACGTTTATTCGATAAAACAAAATCTGTTCCCGGCAAAATTAATATCAACCGACTAATATTGACAAATGTTGTTTTGTCTTCAATGCAGTGGTAATCTCCTGTCCAAATAACGAGACTCAGGCTAGTGATACCGGACTGGCAACTGCCAATGTTACCTGGTCAGCTGAACCATCAGCCAATGATACAGATGGCAGTGTGATCAACTCTACCAACATTACATGTGTGAACGACTCTAACAGTGCTGTGGCTTCAATGGACCTCTATCCAGTTGGCCAAACTGCTGTGAACTGCACGGCTATGGGGCAGAATGAATCAGCATCTTGCATATTTTACATCACTGTTGGTAGGTGTTAATGTTGGTAGACCAGTCAATCTGGGCGATCAGTCGACCTGCGCACTTTATATTGTCAGTCTGCGTTGCACGATGGGTGGAATTCTGTTTTATATCTCATACATTGCATACCTACACAGGGTTGTGAATTACAAAGGATATGTGTTCGACTGGTGGCAGTGGGATTGACTGATAGCGCAATCTGTTGGCCTGGAACTATTTCAGTATGAGAGAAAAACAAAGTTATTTTTGCTACAAGATGCTCAACTAATCGTTTTTGCAACTTTTCAGGTAGCACTTGTTAAAAGTTTATGCATGGTAGGCCTAATTGCGTTTGTCTATCGCTCTGTATTAATGTTAATATTTCTATTTTAATCCCTTCCTTTAATTGACGATTTATTAGTGTTGGTTGGATAAAACGAAACAAAAAAAATATTGATACATATAATTTTGTTCCAGTAAGTATTATCTTGCTAACCGCTAAACTGCCTTCCCTTAGAGGAGGGAAAGGGCCAATAGATGGTATCACACAATGATTAAATAAGCCATATCTCCACAATTTATTGGATTTTATGGTAGTAAATAGTGGCCCTTTCGCTCTTGGGGGTAAAGTTGGGGGCATTGCTTAGATAATTAGATTTTAGCTAATTAGGGAAAAACATTAATTACTGGGTAATTAAAGGACCAAAATAATTCTAGACAATAGCTGGGCATGTAAAGAGGTCACTTAGATGTAAAAATTGTTGTGAAATGGACAGAAAATATTTTTTAATTAACCTTAATTAGTGTGGTATGAACAATTTGATCCTTCAAAGCAGTTGCGTATAGTCAGGGGGGGGGTAAACGCAGTTAAGGGTTTTAATCCAAGGGTCATTGCATTTGTCCAGTTCCTTCCTACTTCTGCAGCATCGATCGCTAATGTGGCAGATGAACATACTCACTGCAGCAGCTCTTTCAGTGCTTTCATGAGGTGTCTAAAAAGCAGTTACTGTCCATGATGAAGTGCAGAGAGGAACTCCTGCAGGTCGTTACAACCATCAAAAACAACCCTCTTACACCTGGCTGTAATGCCCACATCCTTGAAACAGGCTCGAGTCATTCATCATTATGCATAAAAAAGGCCATACCACTGGGCACACTTAATTTTGGAGGTGGCTAATTTGGCTAACTAATTCATTCCTAATTAGCTGCTAGAATACACGCCATTTCCGATCTAACGCCAGAAGGACATAACTTGAAACAATACTTGCTATACTCTGACTGCATTCGTCGTAAACATACCCTTCATGATGCATAAAGATGAAATTTTATTCTATAATCTTAAACACCATACAATTGGGCATAATTATTTTTGGAATGGTCTGATTCTCTTCCCTTGATACCAGATTCCGTCACAATGACAATGTTGGTGAGGAACCAGACTAACATTTGTCATTGTCAAGTTTCCAAGTTCCCCCCAAACCAGTCACTGCGCACATTCATTGACGTTAACATTTACTGGAAAAGCTGTTGCCGGCAAAATATCCACTGACTTAAAATTGACAAAAAGTTTTGTTTTTTCTTCAATGCAGTTACAGTGACAATCTCCTGTCCAAATAACGAGACTCAGGCTAGTGATACCGGACTGGCAACTGCCAATGTTACCTGGTCAGCAGAACCATCAGCCAATGATACAGATGGCAGTATGATCAACTCTACCAACATTACATGTGTGGACGACTCTAATAGTGCTGTGGCTTCAATGGACCCCTATCCAGTTGGCCAAACTACTGTGACCTGCACGGCTCAAGGGCAGAATGAATCAGCATCTTGCTTGTTTTACATCAATGTTTATGGTAGGTGTATACTGTTTGAGCAATCGGGCGATCTGCATGCGTAATTTATCTTCATACGCGATTGTTTAAATTGTTCGATATTTCAGACTTACTTTACGTATGAAAAAAATGCCCCAGAGTTGTGAATTTGAAGATCAGGTGTTCGACTGGTGACAGTGGGATCGACAATAGCTCATTCTTTTTAACATGCGACTCTTAAAGTCACACCTTGTTTAGTTTGTATATATTGTAATCTCTTTTTTCTCTAACGTTTTGCATAAGTTTTATCATTCATATTTTAACCCCTTCCACTTGCGGGCAATTAAATGCTGTTTGTTTGAAATACAACAATTGTAATTGCAAAAATTAATTGTATGTTTTTTCCCAGTGCTTATTATCTTTCTTTTTAATTGTTCCTGTTAACATTGGGTTTTATTTCAGCCTATGTAAACAGTAGAATGCTTTTTTTGATATTGTTTGCACCCAATTGTGTGCTTTATAAATTTGTTTAGGAACTTCAGATTCGTCTTAATAATCAGGAACTGTAATAACAGAGAGTAACTGTTTCTGTTGGTGCTAATTGCTTTACAGTTTGTAGTCTATCCTGCTTGAATGGAGGAACAATTCATAATGAAAACTGCAGTTGTACATGCGACCAATACTGGGGCGGTGATAACTGTTCCGGTAAGTGAATTAAGCTACATTTCATACAGTGATGAAATGATTTGTTTTTCTATCGAGCGATTGTTACCTTGTCGTGGCAGTTACGCTTTTGTAGTGAAATGTTTGTGCCAAAATATGACCTGCTTTTCAAGAACTATTTACTTGATGTTCAATTGGTGTAAGCTTCCACTACTCCAACTACTGAATCGCCCCCATTTATAGAATCAACCACGGCTAATTCAACTCCTTCCAAAAATTTCAAATTTCCCCACAAATCCACCCCAACTTCAGATTCGTCTTAATAATTAGGAACTGTAATAACAGAGATTAACTGTTTCTGTTGGTGCTAATTGCTTTACAGTTTGTGGTCTGTCCTGCTTGAATGGAGGAACAATTGATAATGAAACCTGCAGTTGTACATGCGACCAATACTGGGGCAGTGATAACTGTTCTGGTAAGTGAATTAGGCTACATTTCATACAGTTATAACTATCACGTGAAAAAATGTATTGATTAAGAAAAAAAAACAACAACAATTGTTTTCTTTTCTTGCAGATTGTCATCTAAGCTGCCTGAATGGCGGAACCCTTGATGAAGGAAACTGCAGTTGTTCCTGTGACCAGTACCGGACCGGGGATAGCTGTTCTGGTAAGTGAAATAAATAAGCTACATTTTATACACTCAGTTAGAATTACTTTCGTGTAAACTACATTGATTAAGAAACCAAATAAAGAAAAAACCAAACAACAACAACAATAACAACAACAATATTGTTGTAGGTGAATTGAGCTACATTTCATGCAGTTAGAACTTCCATGTAAAAGACATTGATAATGAAACGTAGAAAGACATTTCTTGTTCTTTCAGATTGTGATCTAACGTGCCTGAGTGGTGAAATACTTGATGAAGGAAACTGCGCATGTACGTGCGACCAATACCGGAGCGGTGATAACTGTTCTGGTAGGTGAATTATTGTTCATTTCTCATAGTTATTACTACCATTTCAACTCACAATTTAGGTCAATGCTTGAAAACATCAGGGTTCTAAAACTGTTCGATCAGTGTACTAGACATTCTTTATGAAAATGTATGACTCAGGTTCCAGATGAATAAGCTAAAGTAATAAACACAATGAATGTCTATAATTCCTTAATCCAATTATGTCTTAACTTTCAACTTGTATCAAATATTGCCTGTGACATGCATATTTTTTAGAACAAGAATATAACTGATTTTTGTTATGCAGACTCATATTAGAATAACATACAGTTGGCTTCTGGCTTGGTAAACATTTTCCAAGTATAGTGACACTACCCGTGGATATACACTTTCTTTAAACACATTTTGTGCGTGATATACATTGTGTTGATTTTTTTTTATGAATCATGTCGTTTGTTCCTTGCCTACCTGGGGGAGTTTTCTTCATCAAGTATTTAGTTATCATTTGCATGCTTGTTTATGTCCCCACTCTTAACGTCAGTTGATGAAATGATTTGTTTTTCTATCGAGCGATTGTTACCTTGTTGTGGCAGTTACGCTTTTGTAGTGAAATGTTTGTGCCAAAATATGGCCTGCTTTTCAAGAACTATTTACTTGATGTTCAATTGGTGTAAGCTTCCACTACTCCAACTACTGAATCGCCCCCATTTATAGAATCAACCACGGCTTATTCAACTCCTTCCAAAAATTTCAAATTTCCCCACAAATCCACCCCCAACTTCAGATTCGTCTTAATAATTAGGAACTGTAATAACAGAGATTAACTGTTTCTGTTGGTGCTAATTGCTTTACAGTTTGTGGTCTGTCCTGCTTGAATGGAGGAACAATTGATAATGAAACCTGCAGTTGTACATGCGACCAATACTGGGGCAGTGATAACTGTTCTGGTAAGTGAATTAGGCTACATTTCATACAGTTATAACTATCACGTGAAAAAATGTATTGATTAAGAACAAAAACACAACAACAATTGTTTTCTTTTCTTGCAGATTGTCATCTAAGCTGCCTGAATGGCGGAACCCTCGATGAAGGAAACTGCAGTTGTTCCTGTGACCAGTACCGGAGCGGGGATAGCTGTTCTGGTAAGTGAAATAAATAAGCTACATTTCATACACTCAGTTAGAATTACTTTCGTGTAAACTACTTTGATTAAGAAACCAAAGAAAGAAAAAAAAACCAAAAACCAAACAACAACAACAATAACAACAACAATATTGTTGTAGGTGAATTGAGCTACAATTCATACAGTTAGAACTTCCATGTAAAAGACATTGATAATGAAACGTAGAAACAAATTTCTTGTTCTTTCAGATTGTGATCTAACGTGCCTGAGTGGTGAAATACTTGATGAAGGAAACTGCGCATGTACGTGCGACCAATACCGGAGCGGTGATAACTGTTCTGGTAGGTGAATTATTGTTCATTTCTCATAGTTATTACTACCATTTCAACTCATATTTCCACAACTCACAATTTAGGTCAATGCTTGAAAACATCAGGGTTCTAAAACTGTTCGATCAGTGTACTAGACATTCTTTATGAAAATGTATGACTCAGGTTCCAGATGAATAAGCTAAAGCAATGAAAACAATGAATGTATATAATTCCTTAATCCAATAATGTCTTAACTTTCAACTTATATCAAATATTGCCTGTGACATGCATATTTTTTTGTAACAAGAATATCACTTTTTTTATGCAGACTCATATTAGAATATCATACAGTTGGCTTCTGGCTTGGTAAACATTTTCCAAGTATAGTGACACTACCTGTGGATAGACACTTTCTTTAAACACATTTTGTGCGTGATATACATTGTGTTGAGTTTTTGTATGAATCATGTCGTTTGTTCCTTGCCTACCTGGGGGAGTTTTCTTCATCAAGTATTTAGTAATCATTTGCATGCTTGTTTATGTCCCCACTCTTAACGTCAGTTGATGAAATGTTTTGTTTTTCTATCGAGCGATTGTTACCTTGTCGTGGCAGTTACGCTTTTGTAGTGAAATGTCAAAAAAGGGCCTGCTTTTCAATAACTAATTACATGTTGTTTAATCACTTGGTGTAAGCTACCACTATTCCAATTACAGAACTGCCCTGAACTCTTTACCAACTACATATTCGACCTTTAAAAAATAGAACTGTTATAAGTGAGAGAATAGCAGTTTATGTTGTTACTAAACTTGAACAACTTGCTCTTACAGTCTGTGATCTAACCTGCTTGAATGGAGGAACAATTAATAATGAAACCTGCAGTTGTACATGCGACCAAAACCGGACTGGTGATAACTGTTCTGGTAAGTGGAGTAAATAAGCTACACTTCATACAGTAAGAACTACTGTGACCCTTAGTTGGTTTTGAGTCAGAATAATTGGGAAAGAGGACTCGGCTTTCGTTTAACTCTTGTGTCATATAATTTATTCTGCAAGTATATAAGACGGAGGAAAAATATACAAGTTGACTCGTCTTCTACCAGAATATGAATGACTCACTTAATATAAAAAATTATAACAAGCATATTTAGATTTCATAAACGAATGATGTAACATTAAAGTGTAACGGTTTGCTTAAGGCACTAAACAAAAAAAACAAAGATGGCGCAATGGTTCCCGCCAAAAGCTTGCTGACGAAAGAGAGAAAAAAATAGTAGAAGTCGTACGTGCTGCAACATTATAAGGTTCTGCCGTGGAACGAATTCCAAAGTTGTAGAAAAAATAGTGAAATGAGCAATTGTTTTTGTATTTGGACCATACATTAAACACACTCACTCTGCATTCGCTGACTGTAATACGTACTTCTAGAAGGATTTGTCAAAATATGCTTTCCAACGATTTGGTGTTAAATTATTAATCTCCACTGCTCCTCCAACTACAGAACCCACCACTGATCCTCCAGCTACAGAAACCACCACTGATCCTCCAACGACAGAATCCACCACTGATCCTTTTACTACAGAATCCATCACTGATCATTTTATTACAGAATCCACCACTGATTCTCCAACTACAGAACCAACCACTGATCCTGCAACTGCAGAACCAACCACTGATCCTCCAGCTACAGAAACCACCACTGATCCTGCAACTACAGAACCAACCACTGATCCTCCAGCTACAGAATCCAACACTGCTCCTCCAGCTACAGAAACCACAACTGATCCTGCAACTACAGAACCAACCACTGATCCTCCAGCTACAGAAACCACCACTGATCCTCCAACGACAGAATCCACCACTGATCCTTTTACTACAGAATCCATCACTGATCATTTTATTACAGAATCCACCACTGATTCTCCAACTACAGAACCAACCACTGATCCTGCAACTGCAGAACCAACCACTGATCCTCCAGCTACAGAAACCACCACTGATCCTGCAACTACAGAACCAACCACTGATCCTCCAGCTACAGAAACCACCACTGATCCTCCAACGACAGAATCCACCACTGATCCTTTTACTACAGAATCCATCACTGATCATTTTATTACAGAATCCACCACTGATTCTCCAACTACAGAACCAACCACTGATCCTGCAACTGCAGAACCAACCACTGATCCTCCAGCTACAGAAACCACCACTGATCCTGCAACTACAGAACCAACCACTGATCCTGCAACTGCAGAACCAACCACTGATCCTCCAGCTACAGAAACCACAACTGATCCTGCAACTACAGAACCAACCACTGATCCTCCAGCTACAGAAACCACCACTGATCCTGCAACTACAGAACCAACCACTGATCCTGCAACTACAGAACCAACCACTGATCCTCCAGCTACAGAAACCACAACTAATCCTGCAACTACAGAACCAACCACTGATCCTCCAGCTACAGAAACCACCACTGATCCTGCAACTACAGAACCAACCACTGATCCTGCAACTACAGAACCAACCACTGATCCTGCAACTGCAGAAACCACCACTGATCCTCCAGCTACAGAAACCACAACTGATCCTGCAACTACAGAACCAACCACTGATCCTCCAGCTACAGAAACCACCACTGATCCTGCAACTACAGAACCAACCACTGATCCTGCAACTACAGAACCAACCACTGATCCTGCAACTGCAGAAACCACCACTGATCCTGCAACTACAGAATCCACCACTGATCCTCCAACTACAGAAACCACCACTGAACCTCCAACTATAAAACCCACCACTGATCCTCCAACTACAGAAAACACCACTGATCCTATAACTACAGAGCCTACCACTGATCCTCTAATTACAGATTCCACCACTGATCCTCCAACTACCACTTATCCAGGTACTTTCATTCATGCCTTTGTCATAAAAAAAATTAATAATAATAATAATAATAATAATAATAATATTTGATTAACTATTTGAACACAATGTTGTGCATTAGCGTGTTTTCCTATGTCTATTTTATTTTGGTCAATATGAGTCTGGAAGCTGGAAAATCCCCACCCATCACACCACTAAGACATGTTTTGGGTTAATATTGTGATGAACGGTGACCAATCCTAACAGCATTTCCCGTAGTAGAGAATAATTTAATTAATTGCCACAAAATGCCCGCCTGTATAATAATTTTACATTTGCGAACCTTAAAGTATTTTTGTTTTTAGTTGGTGTATGTTGTAATATATTTTGTCTATCATGTTTGTGTTAACTGTGATACTTAGGCCCTATATCCTAATCTCTTCCCGTAATTGGAGGATTCGTTGCAGTTGGTTGACTCTTTTACGAAGAAAAAAAACACAGAAAAAAGTACACATTATATTTACTTGTTGCTCAATCACTTGGTACTATCTACCACTGCTCTACCTACTATATAAACCACCACAACTTAGCATTTATTAAATTGTAGCGTTACCCGCTGCAAAACAGGATTCAAACAGCCTCTGGCCAACATGCTTGCTCGGTGGTCTAGTAGTAAGACATTTTCCCGTGCAATGCAAAGGTCGTGAGTTCGAATCCTATCCGAGCTATGTGCCTGTGGTTTCTCACAAGGGTTTTAGTGAAAACAAAGTAAAAACACGTTACCCACGATGCTTATTTTACATCTATAAAAACTAAAACACAATCTTCATTGGGATTTGCCCAACCTTAACAAAACGCTATTTTCTATTTTTTTCAGGCATATGGTACGAGATCTGCATCAATATCAAATTTTGGATATTTGAGATTAAGCTAGAAATTCCTTGGCATACAAACTGTAACGGAACTACAAATGAGGAAGTGACAAATTCCAGTGATTTCATCAGTCTAACATCAACGATCAACAGAGTAAGTTAAAAATGTATTCATGAAATAAGATATAAGATGAAATGCTCAAATGGCAAATGCCTCACTATCAAGAATGATTGTGAATTTTTAAACGACAGGGATTTAAATCAAAAACGATATCAGCTGACGTCATCATGATAGTTCCGTCAATCCCTTGGTTAGATTCCACATGTGTACTGATCAGTGTGCATTTCAGGCTGTGTGCAAATGCTGAGATATGCACCATACTCATAACAAGCACTTAGGACTCTAAATGAGTGGAGTGAAAGGGCAGACAGCCATTACAGTAGCCGTATATGACATCAGTGCAAGGAGTATATTGATTTGTTGCGCTTTAGATCTACTTGAATTGTTTTGAAAAGTTTCTGAATGGAATATAGGCCTTCACATAGGTCGGTTTATAATTGATCGGGATACAATCATGGCACACTAATGATCATCAGTGTTTTCAACGACTAGGTGCTCGTCTATTGCGTGACCGACTTAAAGTTAGGCCATGTCCGAAACGGCGACTACGGCTACAACAACGGCTAGATCGCGCGCGTCTGCCTATTCTTTAACACTGGCAGACGCGCTGAACTAGTTGTAGCTGTAGCCGAAGTTGCCGTTTCGGACACGGCCTTAGCATTGAAGATGCCTCGTCCAAATTCTGGCCGATTCGACCCAGACATTTAAAAGTTTAATTTAACTTGCCAGTTGTATTGATTTGAAGATGTAACAAGCTTTTAATAAACTGCACGAAATCGCTCAGTGGAAGCTAAATAAACAATTTGAACGATTTTTTTTCGGGACCAAGACTTTATCTCGTCCATCAGCCATGTGCAAACAACTCTACATAATAGATATTATATGTTTTGCATTGTCCGAGGCACATGCGGACAATGTTGGATGTTTTGCTTCTTTTTTTTCAATTTGAAACATCGTCAGGTTTCGCATTTGTTTTTAAGAGAATTGTTTTTTTATAAAATTTATTTTTGTTGAAAAGTGGGTCATGAATTTTTAAGTCCCTCAGACTCTACATTGTAATTATTATTCAACTGTGTCCTTCACTTTTACATGGATGGAAATTCGGCGCATATCCCTTGTTAATTTCCACTGAGGCTGCAAACATGATCAGGCTTTTTCGTCTTTCAGTTGTTAGATACAGGTAGTGGGTCGGTTGACAACAACACGGTGGATTGTACTGTGTTAAATTTAACCGATGCAAGCATCTTTGCTGGCTCATCATACAGTGGAAGTGTTTCGAACTGCACTGTCAATACCACTGCCCTGGCAGAACATAACTTCAGTTCGGCTGTTCCTCGCAGTAATACGTCTGTTTTGGGTATGTACAAAAAAGAACAATTATGTGTGACGGTGTCGTATATCGCTGTGCCTGTGTCTTATATGGTTCTTAAAGTGTTTTGCCAGAAGACCTGGTTATAATAAACATTTACTTAAAAGTATTACTATTATTTCAAGCATCCGTGCTTCATTTATGAGGTTGATATTCTCGAATAATCATATCACAGATGTTAAAATTTATAAGGTCAGTCCAGTGTTGTCCTTGAAACCGTTGAATTTCCATGATCGATGTTTGTCCTAATCCTGATGGATAAAATGGGGACGGGGAAGCACCAGTCACATGCTAAAGTTGCTTATCCCGGCAAATTCTTGTCTTGGTGTCACACTATTTTATTAATCACATTTTAACGGTGAAATATCTGATGCCATTGATTTGTCGTTTTCAGAGAGGATTTCAACTGCGATTTGTTTCGAAAGTGAACTTATTTTATTACTTTGTTTGCCTTGACAAATTTGTTGATAAATATTGTTTTCTGTTAATGGTTTGTTCTTGACAGAAACTTCGTTGACTGAAATATCCAGAACATGTGTAGAAACGCCCACAACCACTACTTCAGGTACCAGTATTACAGTTTGATTGATTAGTCTCATGAAAGATACTAGTAAATGTAATGCCCTCCTTTTTATGTCTAATTCGGAGTCGAGGATTTTAAAGTAATTTTTGACAAGCAGATTGTGTAGTTGCCACGCTAAAAGTACATCGTTCGCACGTAGGTATGAGAGGAGAACATTACACTTTTATTACACTAACATTTGCATTGAATAATTATATGACATGCACATGTTTATGCTAAAACTATGATAGAGACGAGTCTAAGTTATGTGCCAAACTATGCAACATACACTATTTCTTTACTCACTCAGAAGCACATTCAATAACATGATAGTGTGACAACAGAACCGCAGTTATAGAATTTAAAATTAACGATGGATGTGGCATAAGGTGTACAACACCTTGTACTATTACGATTTATTTACTCTATGAACCTCATCCTTCTAAACGCCTGTAGAAAAGCACTCTGCGTTAAAGGGCTATTCGCCTACTCTCTTTTGCCGACGAACGACGGCAACATTCTGACATTTGACTCTCTTTCAATTAAGTAAATTGTATCAGTTTCTAGGCTCACCACCGCTGCATTGTTGCATGTTTGGGAACCAATTATTCACAAATCAGTTTGGACAGGTTCAAAAACATGTTCCTCCAAAAGTTTGATGGGTATTTTACTAGCTGTTGTTTTATGAGCAGTTTGAGTGTCCTAGTAAAATCTTCTTTTTTATAACATTGTTCAAGGGCCCACAAATTTTAAAAACATACTAGAATTGACATGCGTGTGTAACAAGTAATTAAATATATTTTAAGCAGTTACTAAAATAAAAGGTTTGGGTCAACGTTAATTTTTATTCCTTCGATTTAATATAAAAAAATTGCTTCACAAAGCTGAATCGTATGGCCTCCTAGAGACTTATAAACTACATTACACAATAATTAGCGTTCAACGAACGCTTCTTAGTCTTGCTTCCGGGTTAGTTGGATTCAAGGTAACGGAAACCAGGCAGTGACGCTTTTTCCAATTAGTTGTGCCTTGCTTCATATGCCTGGTTTTTGTTGACAAAAAGTTGTTGAATCTTATCAACAAAAACCATTACCGACATCTTGCTTGGATATTATTGTATTTGAACAAAAAAAATTATAATAATACATCATGGGAACGTTTTTTTCCAGTGATTATCTAGCTGTAAAATTGAAAAAAAAAAAAAAATAAATAAATACTGACCCAGTTTTATGCTTACTAGCGTTGACCGCAGAGTTATCTCTTGATTTGTTTTACTTGCAATTATGTCAAACACAACAGAATCCACCACTGATCCTCCAACTACAGAACCCACCACTGCTCCTCCAGCTACAGAAACCACCACTGATCCTGCAACTACAGAATCCACCACTGATCCTGCAACTACAGAAACCACCACTGATCCTCAAACTACAGAAACCACCACTGATCCTCCAACGACAGAATCCACCACTGATCCTTTTACTACAGAATCCATCACTGATCATTTTATTACAGAATCCACCACTGATTCTCCAACTACAGAATTCACCACTGATCCACTAACTACAGAATCCACCACCGATCCTACTACAGAATCCACCACTGATCCTCCAACGACAGAATCCACCACTGATCCTTTTACTACAGAATCCACCACTGATCCTACTACAGAATCCACCACTGATCCTTTTACTACAGAATCTACCACTGATCCTTTAACTACAAAATCCACCACTGATCCTCCAACTACCACTTCTCCAGGTAATTTTATTCATTTGCTTTTGCGTAAAAAACATAGTTGTCTTTCCCCAACCCCCCCCCCCCCAAACATAACAAAACAAAACGGACTACGGGTGTGATGAGTTAGCACTGTGCATCCCAAAAAATTGCATCCGGCAAGGCTGTCCTACCATAAAAAGTATCAACAAATACCCCGCCCCTCGGGCAAATCATTTTACCACACCTCCTAAAATGTGAATCCGAGTTTCACTGTACGGGAAAGCTCCATTAAAGAAAGAGGCTAAAATATAACATCCTTTTTATCTAGCAACTCACACCTTTTATCTCCATGTATTTCATTTCCCAAACAGTGGACTTAATTGGAACATTTACAAATCAGAAGGGCTGCTGACTGCCCTAGGCAGATTAACTGCTCATTCATTAAGTTTAATCACCCAAGTAATTTAATGCAAACACACCCACTCGGTGAAAGGTTGTATGCTTTCCGAATTTTTGTGGCCAAACTCAAAAACTCTTTAATGCAGCTTTCCCGTAATGTCAGACCTTGTTGTCAGCAATCACTCTCAGTTTCCGAAATGTTATGTATTATTGTTTTCATCATTGTGTTCCTTAGCTCCCGGTGTGTGTACTGTATGGGGAGATCCGCATTACATCACTTTTGATGGCCGCAAGTATAATTTCCAAGGCGTGTGTGACTACACTCTCGTCAGAGATTGCCAAAACTCAAATGAGACTTCCTTCAATGTGACTGCAAGAAACTTGAAAAGGTTACCATCAGAAAAAGTTTCCCGCACTCAGGAGGTGGTAGTGGAACTTGGGGATGTAAGGTACTCCTTGCGTCAGAAGAAGGAGGTTCGGATTGATGATGTTACGGTGATGCTGCCTCTGGTGCGTCAAGATGGTGTCAACATCAGGCTGAGCGGTACTGATGTTGTAAGGATATGTTTTCTTTTCCATGTCAACTAATGATGTCATTGTGGTGTCATGGGAGTGGATCCAGACCCGAGTTTACCCATGACAAACTCGGGTGGGTACTCACTGGCTACGGAGTGAGCGGTTTTTAACTGTCTTATGTGATCGAAAGTTAATAAGGGGTGAACAGTTGTTTTAGGGTGCCACTGCTTGTGAATTTATTTGCACAGATATCTACACAATTTCGCAGGATTTTGTTTATGATGAGAAGTTTTGGGAAAAAGTGTTAAATATTATTATGAAAGCAACTCTGAATCATTACAATTGACAACATATGTATTGAGAAATGGAATAAGAAACAGTATGCCATTTCCCTGCTCTGCAGCGTTTCGGTTTTTTGACACCAATAGTAGTCCTGTGGGTTTAGGACCCCTTGCCTTGGGAAAGTGGGTTTCAGGGAGAATGTTTATGTAAACACTACTTAACTGATACAGCTGGTATAATTGTAAGAATCACAGTAAAACCAGTGAGTAGAATTCAGAGATTTTTGTTATTGGGAAATTAACATAATGATAATTGTGACAAATGACATAACCATTGGTAGAATGTTGTTTGAATTTGCCTGTATCCAAATGGCTTGGATTAGTTAGTTCAACTATAGTACATGACAAGGTCAGACAGTGCCCTCACTCAGGTCAAAAGAAGACCTATCATTGGCTGAGAGTTGTTCGTGGTGCATACACAAGTGCACTTTTACATTGTTTGACCTCGGTGATGGCGTCGTATGCTGGGTCATGGTGCAATGTGACTGGTCAAATAAGATTCGAGGTTATGTATTGAACCTCTTGGTGGTCTAGATGACTCCAATTATTATTACAAAATTAAAATTGTATTTTGTATCTGCAGATATTGACAACCAGTTTCCAGCTTTCCATCCGTTGGGACGGCAAAACCACGGTTGAAGTTATCGTTCCCTACCAGTATTGGAACAACACCTGTGGTCTGTGCGGAACGTTCGACGGTGACAGCCAAAATGACTTCACACTTCCTAGTGGCTTGCTGGTAGGACAAATCTTTACATTGTTGGACTTAATGGGAAAATTTCAGTTTCCATTTTGTGAGATGAGACATATATATATATATATATATATATTTTTTTTTGCAATTCGTCTTAAAGCCGAATAACTCGGGCATGATATTTTTCCTACATTGTAAAAAAATCATTAAAAAAATGTGATTAAATAGCCTGAAAAATCCATTAAAGACAACACTATAAGTACATATAAGTCAGCATTTGTACTTGATAATATTGTCCAATTTTTTTCCAAGGACTAAATATCATGCCTGATAATTATGGAATTATTTAATACGTACCTGCCGGACAGGTTTTTTTTTTTTTTTTTTTTTTAAGTGATTTTGACACAAAACAAAACTTAGTTCTTATCTTCAAGTAGCAAGAAAAGTCTAGGGGGAAAAGGGAGTACTGTAACACCAAATATGTTGGTAAATCAAATTGTATTTGACATAATTGGTAGGCAATCTTCTAACTAACAAACTAACTAACCAAAAAGTTATACATATATCTGGTGAAAGATACACAAACAAGTTATCCATCTTTTTGAAGACTTAGTCTGTTCATAAATGTCCTTTGGTTGCATTTTTTTAAAAGTCTAATGGCATCTTTCATTTATATTGCAGGCTAAAAATAAAGAGGGTTTTGGAAACAGCTGGGCAGTCAATTCAGAGGGGTGTGAACCAACCATCGATGATTACAGTCCCTGTGATGAAGGATCAGATATTTATCGTCAGGCCAACGACTTGTGCTATCCACTCCTTGATGAATTTGGTACGTTCATGAAAGAAACCCCTATCCTGTGAATTCGTGGCGTGTCGTGGCCGAGTGGTTAAGAGCATCGAACTCAAGCTTTGGTGTTTCTTTTCAGCAGAGTGTGGGTTTGAGTCCCTGTCGTACCACTTGTGTCCTTAAGCAAGACACGTATTCATTATTGTTGCGTCCTTTGGATGGGACGTAAAGCCGTTGGTTCTGTGTGTTGTGTAATGCATGTAAAAGAACACAGTGCACTTATCTTAAAGAGAAGGGGTTTCCCCGGTGATCCTGGTTTGATTGGCAGCATACTGACCACAGCACCTTGTAACCCATTACAAAGTGCTTTGTAAAGGAGTATAGGTATCATACTTCAAACACGT